>SRPU01000252.1:0-25087 GCA_018360185.1 Claviceps lovelessii
TATTATAAATTCTTTAGTAAATTAAATAGTGCTAAAAGTAATATAAAAGCTTCTATTTTATATAAGATTTAGCTAACTATAGCTTACTATAATGCTTTACTTTATAAAGCAGTGGACCTATATATATATACTTACTAAGCCTACTACCTTAGTAAGCTATACTCTATAGTACCTATCTTAGTTATTTCCAATAAGTTATAAGCCTAAAAGAGAACTTTTAGTATTTAGAAAATTTACTAAATTTTTTTATAATAAGATAAAATATTACTATATCTATAGAGAGTGTAGAAGTTATTATTTCTTTTATAAAAAGAATAAATTTACTAAAAAGAAGTTTTCCCTTCTTTAAAATAGGAAAAATACAGTATAAAAGAATTTCTACTTCTATAAAAATTTAGAATTAGCAAAAAATAGGGATATTTTACCCTAAAAAGAATATTTTCTTTATAAATAAAATAAATCTTTTATAAAAGACTTTACTTCTATAAAAAGGAAGATATAGAAGATTTCCTACTTTTATAAAAAAAGGGAGATATAGTATTTCTACTATAATTTAGAAGACTACCTTTTATAAAAGAGTAAATAGAAGATTTTCTACTTCTATAAAATAAAAAGCGGAAAATTCCTTAAAAAAAAAGGGGGAATATAGAAGTCTTTCCTTCTATAAAATAGAAAGGTATAGAAGCTTTCCCTTCTATTAAAAATAAAAGGAAATTATAGAAAAATTCCTTTTTTCTATAAGAAAGAAATTTTTTTAATTCAATTTTTATACTTAAAATATAAAAAACATTAAGTAAATGTTTTTAAAAAAAATCTAAATAGCTTAAATTAAATAAACAAGTAAGCTATTTTCTTAAAATATAGCTTATTTTTTAAGCTTATTTTTACACTTATTATATACTAAAGTAATGAAAATAATAGTAATAATAGTTATTTAAATAATAGTTTTATAAGAGTATAAAATTATAAGTAATTCTATAAAGAGGGTGCTAAGAAATAACGTATATAGTTATGTGTAATTCACAAGACCCTTATTTAAAATCATCGGAATTACCTGTACCCACTGAAGGTACCTAGTATGTAGTAGGTATTTAGCAAGGAAGCATCATACTTTGCTCACAGGTCGTTGCATTCACCATTTATTCGCAAGGTCGATTCAACAGTAATATAAAAAGACAAAGACTTCCAAGTTTAGTCAAAATGAGGTTGTTCAACGCGCGACTCGGCCCGAGCCACCGTGACATGGAATATCTAGTGGAGCTTCCCGTGGGTGGCAGTAAGCCAGACGAGACAGTTTCCCTGTGCGCGGCCAGAGCCTCCTCTTTGCAGTCAATCAACAAATCAAAGCTCTTCACCCGAGCCGGCCCTCTTCCCCTTTAGATACAGCTAGGCATCATATTCGCCATGAATAGCATCTGGGCGCGCGCTTCCAGACACCTGCCAACAACACCGGGACGCCGCTCGCCGCTGCAGAACTTCTGGCCAGCGTCAATACAGTTCACTATTTCCAAACAGCATCACAAGTCCAGGTCTTTGCAATGCGGGCGCAACTACTCAACTTCCTGCAGTTTTCCTGCATTGAAGGACTGGCTTCGTGTCTCGGATGAGGTAGCTGATGCCGTGGCCAATAACAAGCCTCTGGTCGCTTTAGAGTCGACGATTTACACCCACGGCGCCTTATCGAGGGGCCTGCCATTGGAGCATGAAGAACTTGTGCGCAGCCTTGGGGGTATCCCAGCCATTATTGCTATTGTAAATGGTGTACCTACCATCGGCGTCACAGGCCAAGAGATGGTTCGCATGGTCGAGGCGGGAGGGTCCGTCAAGGTGTCACGTCGTGATGTGTCGTATTTGGTGGGCATGGTGAGGCACTTCAACTGGTGATTCTGATTCATTGGCTAATCTTTATTCGGCAAGGGTATGGCCGGGCACACGATGAACGGAGGCACAACAATCTCGGCCACCATGTTGTTAGCTAGACTAGCTGGCATCCGAGTCTTCGGTACTGGTGGTCTCGGCGGTGTCCACAGAGGTGGTGAACTTTCCATGGATGTTTCTGCTGACCTTACTGAGCTTGGTCGCACTCGGGTTGCCGTTGTTAGCAGCGGCTGCAAAGGATTCTTGGACATTCCTCGCACTCTGGAGTATCTTGAAACACAAGGATGCCTCGTGTCGACCTTCGTCGATGGTCGATCCGGCAATGTTGACTTCCCCGCGTTCTGGGCTCGCGAGAGCGGAACCAAGAGTCCATACTCTGTCACCACAGAGATAGAGGCCGCGTCGATCATCTTGGCACAAGAGCGTCTTGGTATCGAATCGGGAATCCTGTTCGCAAATCCCATTCCCGAAGAATTTGCGGTGCCGTCAGAAGAGATGCGTGTGGCTATTGAGAAGGCCGTATCTGAAGCAAATGAGCAGGGGTTTGTAGGAAGCACGAACACACCTTATATTTTGAAGCGACTAAAAGAGTTGTGTGGAGATAAGGTGGTTAGAGCAAACAGAGAATTGGTCCGGTCAAATATCACAAGAGCCACCAACATTGCTGTCCAACTGTCGCGCTTGCTGGCGTCTGAGCCTAGACCGGCGAGTTTGTAAGTGCACATTTTGTGGCCTTGACATGTGTAGATCAATAGTTTCTAATCCTACATAGTGTGAATGAATCTATTTTAGCGTCTCAATCATCCAGAAGCCCTTCGGAATCGAATCTTGTGGTTGATCCACGGGCTGATGTGTTGGTAGCTGGCGGCGTGGCCGTCGATCTGAATTGCGATCTGAGGAAATCCAAATCTGGGGACGGGTCCCCAAGATTTGGCACGTCTAATCCTGCGTCCATCAGTCAAAGCATCGGTGGCGTGGGTCGCAATATTGCCTTGGCTGCGCATCTATCATGTAGCCGGGTGAGAGTCAAGTTCTGCACCATTGTCGGCGACGATACGTGAGTCACTAATCTGTTCTGGTGCCACGCAACCGAGAGGGCTAATGTGTGCTTCTAGCGCTGGCTCAAATGTTATTGCCTCTCTACAAAAATCTGGACTGGACACCACGTATGTTCAGAAGCTGAATAGCACAGAGTACCCCGAAGCTAGAACGGCGCAGTATATTGCATTTAACGACGGAAGCAAAAATCTTGTTATGTCAATGGCTGACATGGAAATCTTTACGTCGTTTTCGTTTCCTGACCTATGGAGAGCTGTAGTAGCATCAACAAGCCCGAAATGGCTCGTCGTCGATGGTAATTGGAGTGCCAACACAATCAGAGACTGGGTTCGAATGGGAAAGGATCACAACATCAACATCGCCTTCGAGCCTGTGTCCGTTGAGAAGTCCAAGAGGCTCTTTGCCCCTCAAACGGGCACATTCAAACTGAATCCATTACCAGACGCCAGTATCGATTTGGCATCACCAAACATCTACGAGCTGGCAGCCATGTACGAGGCCGCCAAAGAGAATGGCTATCTCGATTCTTACGAATGGTTTGAAGTCATCGATACTTTTGGCATGAGAGGTGCTAGAGATCGCTTTGTACGACTCACATCCCCAGAACTGACAGATGCCGGCGTTCCTATTCAGTGCGTCAGCTTACTCCCTTATATTCCCACTTTACTCACGAAACTTGGTCCCAGCGGCGTCCTTTATACCACTATCCTAGGTCGCGACGATCCTCGCTTAAAAGACAAAGACGAGGAGGAGTACATACTAGCGAGGGCGCCGTTTGATCACCCCACAATTGGTGGCATTTATATGAGATTGTTTCCAGCGAAGACTGTTGAGGACGTAGTTTCATTCAATGGCGCAGGAGATACATTTTTGGGTGTCTTGGTGTCTGGCTTATCACAGGGTGGCGACATCCAGAAGCTTATAGACGTGGCACAGATGGGAGCAGTGCTAACAATCACGAGCCCGCAGTCTGTAAGTTCAGAGCTTTACAAACTAGAAGAGACCTTAGCAGGAGCACTTGTGTAAGATAGCCCGAGTCAGCTACGGTCGTTTGTGTTACTGTGTAAAGATGATAGAAACAAATAAAAGAAAAAGAAATTGTCAATTAGATCAACGTAATCGCTATTAGTCACTCATGGTGAGTAGCTCATGTTTTTCAGCTATTTAGAAGTAATGTAAATAGGTTATTCTAAGTACTTTTTATTCCTTTTTTTACCCATACTCTAAGGTTAATATTTATTATTGTATGCTAGCTAGCTTTTGTAATTTATGCTTAGCTGTATCTAGAACCTTTGCTTCTTGTCTTTTATTTAGTTATAGGAAAACCTTTATTAGAGTACTAATTAGTTAATTATATATATACTTATATATAATATTACTAATTAGTAATTACTTATTAAAATAGAAGATATAACTAAATACATAATTTTTTTTATTTCTTAAAATCTAAGGATTTTAAGTCTAATTTTCTTATATAAGAAGCTAGTTAGATAATTATATTTTACTAACTTTATCTTTTTTCTTTATTTATTTTTCTTTATAAGTCTTTACTCTATATGTTACAGTCTACACACAAAGGCAGAACCCACCTTATATAGGAGGATATTGCCCTCTTGGTCGATAGGGAATAACTTTAACCTTATATATACTTAACTAAATAACTATAATTTAAGTATTTCTTATTTTTAACCTTACAAAGTACTATATTTATTACATAAATACTTATAATTTATATATAAAAGTTAGTATATAAAGAGCTATAATAATCACTATTTTTTATATATTTATTTTACTATATAAAAATTAGTAATTAAAAGTATAAACTTAATATTACTTACTAAAACAGATTAATAACTTTTACTTATTAGGTTAAATGATTTAATTATCAAATTTATTTTAAAAAACTAATTATAATAAATTAATTATTTTTAAGCTTTTTATTTAAAACCTTTTAAACTTAAAGATTAGAAAAAACCTTTTTTTCATAATAAAATAATATTAAAAATCTTGAAACTTTTTTTTAAATATTAATTTACTAATACTAATTCTTAAATTTATTTAAAACTATCTATTATTAAAAGCCTTATTTATTAAAACCTTATAAACTTTATTATAATTAATATTAAGTAAAAAATGTGATAGATTTAAGCTAGTAGCTTAGATCATTATTAGATATAGTATAGATCTATATAGGGAGTAGTGTATATACTATTAGGGCTAACTCTACCTATAAGTCTATAATAGTTTATATATAAGAGGGAGATATTAAGCCTTTTTTATTTATTTATTTATTATTATACGCTAGCTAGCTTTAGCAATTTATGCTTAGCTATATCTAGAACCTCTGCTTCTTATAATTTATCTACTTATAGAAAAACCTTTATTAAGGTACTAATTAGCTAATTATATAATTACTTATATAATATTGCTAATTAGTAGTTACTTAATAAAATAAAAAACCTAACTAAATATATAGTTTTTTTTTACTTCTTAAAGCTATAGAATTTTAAGTCTAATTTCCTTCTTTAAAAAGCTAATTAAATAATTATACTCTAGTTACTCTATAGTTATTTCCTTTATTATTCCTACTTTATAACCTTAGTTACTTTATACCTATTAATTCTAGTAATTATAGCTATAACTAGCTTAGCGCCTAAAGAGCTAAGGAGTATTTTTTGCCCATTTATATAACGTAGGAGTGGCTAATCTACACTGCTTAGTAAGCTAGAATAAGTAGAGGACAGATCCACTTTAGTCTTTGCTTACTAAGCTACTAATAAACTAGAAAAGCCCCTACTGTTTTAGCTAATTAAAGTCTAGTTTTCTTTAATATACTATGCTATACTAAGGAAAACTATGCTTTCTATGAAAATTAAACTTATAACCCCTCTATAATTCTTGCTTATATAAGAAAAGTAATAAGGTTTTCTATAACGCTTAACAACTGCACCATAGGGTACATTAATTAGGTTAGTAAGATTTAATTAATTAATATCTATATTAGTTAGTCACACACTAGGGTGGCGTAGCTGCTAACACCTATTAGCAGTCGTCTGCAACTGTAAGCATAGGCTAGGTTAAAGACCTAAACTATTACAATAGTAAAGCTAAAGTTATTAAATGGTTTCTTTAGTAGCCCTACCTAAGCTATTTAGGGTATTCATAAATAAAGAAAATAAAGAGAGATTAAAAGAGAACACTTTTTACTTCTTGTTCTCTCTTTTTTCTTAAAAGTAATAATATTTTCTATTAATACTAAACTGCAGTAGCCTCTGAGCTAGTCCATAACAGGTATAAAGTATTAAAATAGTAGTAGCGATTACTATGTATATGTTATTTATATTTGGAAATATTATATGTCTAATAATATTTCTAATATTTTTATAGTGCTCTTATTATAACTTAGTAATATACTAAAAAGTATATAAAAAAGTATATATGTTACGTGCTGGATGTCACACGTAAATAGGGGGTACTTACATAATAGGTATGGTACGTTATAAAGGTTATAAAGAGAGAACACTTAAGTTATAAATAGGTAGTTAAGTGTATATATAGTTAAAGTTATTCTCTTTAAGCTAGATATAGTAAAACCCTTCTTTATAAAGTAGGTTTTACCATAAGAAATAAACTATAATAAATCCCCCTTTTATAAAAGAAAAGGTAGCTTATTTTAAGCTAAAGAAATAAATAAAGAAAAGAAGATAATTATTATAGGGTCCCTTATATAAAAGGGTTATAAACTAATTTATAGAAGTTATATATATATATAAAAGAAAAAATAAATAATAAGTAAACTACTATATAATTTATAATTTAGGTATATATAAAAAACCCTAAAAATAAATCTCTTTTTAAGCTATAGTATTTTATATATTTATATATTACTTACCCTTACTATTTATTATTATTATTAGTAAATATACTATTTTTAGAGAAAATCTTCTCTTTAAATATATTATTCCTTAAAAAACTCTCTTTCTTAAATATATTATTTTTAAAGAGATTCTCCTTTTTATTATTAGTTTTATTAAAAAGTATACTAAGTACTTTAAAACCCTTAGAGTCCTTATTATTATCTTTATTATATATAGGGTTATTAAGGTTTATAAATTAGCTATAATGCTTTATTATAAAGTAGATATTCTTTACTAAATAGTATTATACTACTAGGGTAGTAAGGATTCTTTTAAAGACTACTTATTTATAATAGTTAGTAATTATATTAAGAGTATTAATATTAAGATCCCTTACTATAGCTTTAGCTACCCTTTAAAATAAAGCTAAATCTATATTACTATAAAGCTACTTTATATATAAGTTAAGATTCTACTTTATTTTATTAAAAGCTAAACTATACTACTGTTTTTAAGTCTTATTATTATAGGTATTAATTCCTATCTTCTTTATTAGTATGCTAATATAACTAATAAAAAGGTAGGTGCTTTTTATATATATATAGTAAGCCTTATAATATATATTGCTTTAAAATAAGTAATATTTTATAAAAATACTATACTAATCTTCTATCTTTTTAAGGTAGGTAAAAGCTTTATATTAAATATTAAAATACTTATAGGTTTTAGTAAGGTATATAAAGAAATTAATAAAGTACTAGGCCCTATAGGTATTAGAAAAAGTAATATTACTCTTTAGGTTTAGTATATTTTTAATGCTACTTTTAGTATAGGCCTAAAGGTTTTACTTAGTAAAGGTTTTATTAATATAGAAAGTAATAATTAATAGGAGCTATATAAAAGCTTCTATATTAAGTTTTACTATATATTAGTTAAAGGTTATAGTAAATACTAAGTAGCTACTATTTACTAAGTAATAGTATAGCCTATAGATTTTATAAAGTAGAAAGGTTATATAAAAACCTTCTTTAATAAGGTTTTTAGTTATTATAATATAGTAAAGCTTAAAGATAAAGGGTTTTTGTATTTAAGGAGCATTATTAGTAGTATTTATACTATAGTAGGCCTTAAAATATAAATTACCTAGCCTAGTAAGAAATTTAAAGGTATTCTTATAATCCTATATAATTTCCTTACTTATATATAAAGTTTTCTAAGGGGGAGTAAGTATAGTATAGCTAGCTATTTTAGGTTAAATTCTTAAAACCTATAAAAAGCTTATATAACTATATAAAAATAATAATTTTATATAAGAGAAATATTTACTACTTAAAGAGATAGTAAGATATATAGTAAGGTATAAGGAATGCTAATAATAGTAGTAAAGGAAAAGATAAAAGTAATTAGTAATAAGGGGGTAGTAATATTATTAATTACTAAATAGTAGTAAAAGAGTTATAATAAAGTAAGTTTTTTTTATTTAGTATATACTAGGGTAGCTAAGCTATAGCTTTATTTATATAAATATAGTAACCTTAAGATATTATAGTTTTTTATAACTTAAGGTATATACTAGTATTAGGGAGGTTTCTTATACTAAAAAAATATAGTTTTTATATAGTTTAGGTTAAAAATACCTATATACCTTATTTATATTTTATATAAGCTAGGTATATATAGAATCCTATAGAGATAATATATTTATAGCTATAATTATTATAAAAATTAATATAATCCCTTAAACTATTTATATTTTCTACTAATTTTATTTTTATAAAATAGATATATAATATAAAATAATTAAAAATTAGAAATATTTTAAGTAGCAGCACTTAAATTCTTGGAGAAAATACACTACTAATTAGTAGGTATAGGAAATAGTAAAAAGACTAAAATATACTACTAAATAAATTACTACTATTCTTTTTCTTTAGTATAGTTTTTAGCTTAATAAAGAATAATTATTTTCTAGTAAGTAGTAGGTAATTATACTAGTATATAGAATATATATAATATTAGGGAGTTAGGGACTTCTCCTTACTATACTTAAAGGAAACTACTAATACTAATATTTTTAAAGTGCTTATTTTTAATACTATTAAGGTATATATAGTAAGAGCTACTAAGGTTTAGGTAGCCCTTACTTTATTTTAAAGTATTTTAATAAAGTTTTTAATAATAGAAATTAAGGCAGCTATAGTAAATTTACTCTTTCTTAATATAGTAAGGTAGGATTTTATATTTTTAATACTTTTTACTATAAAAATATTTTTAGTAGCTTCCTTAATTTTAATATTAACTAACCCTAAAGCCTTACCCTTTATAATATTATAAACCTTTATAAAGCCTTTAATACTAATATAGTGCTTATTAAGTTATTCTCTATAGTTTATTATAGTAAACTTAAGGGCTTTTATAGCTACTTTTAAAGTAGTAATATAAATAAAAATATTCTCTTAAATACTAAAGGGCTATATAAATATAGTAGTAGTAATTTTAGTATTAAGCTTATAGATTTTTATAAAGTAAGATTTACTAACTATTATTAAAAAGCTACTAAAGGTTTTATTTAAATAGCTAAAAGTATTACTTAAGCGTTTAGTAATAATAATAGCTTTAAAAAAGAGCTAGAAGGTTTAGAAGTAGTTTTTATAATTACCCTTATTCTTTTAAATAGTAATAGTAGTTTATAGGGTATTATAAGCTATATAAATAATAGGGATTTCTAATTTACCTTTAATATAGGCTTTATTACCCTTTATAGTAGCTACTATAGCCTTATAGTTTTAAGTATTAAGCCCTTTAAAGATATTAATATAGCTACCTATAATCTTTAGGTATAAATTATAAAGGGGGTTATTTTCTTTTATACTAAATCTATTATAGCTAATTTTAGTACTAGCTATAGTAAACTCTATACTATAGATATAAATAATATTTATAAGACTTTAATCTTTTTTTTAGGTAACTACTTATTAGTATAGCATTACTTTATATAGTTCTTATTAGAGTTAACTTTAAATAAAAAGGTAAACTTATTTACTTTATTATAGGTTATATATATTTTATTATTTATTTTTATAAATTAATAGAGATATTAATATATTTAGCTATTAAAAATATATTTAGCTACTTTATTAGTAATAGTTATAGAACCTAAGCCTACTAGGGCCCCTTTTTTAATATTACTAGTATTATTATTATCCCTAATAGGTTTTATATTCTTTATATTAAAAAGTTTCTCTATATTATTATTAGAAATAAAAATAGCTAGAGAGGTAGTATAAGCTATACCTATATTCTTATTATTACCTATAAAGGACTTATTATTTTAAATAGTAAAAGCTTCCTTTAGCTAGTTAGTTAGAATATTAGTATTCTAAAGGTAAGGGTTAAAATTAAGTTTTAGTAGGTTAGCTAAGTTAATGCTATAGCTAGCTATACTATTTTTAAGTTCTATTACTAATTACTTAAAAAGGCTAGTTAAAAGCTATAAGTAAGGGCTTAGCTTAACTAAGGCTTTAATATATAAAATAAAGGCAAAATCTAGGGTATTACTATATACTTTTTACTATAAAATTACTTACTTACACTACTACTAGCTATTAATATAGTAATTATTAAAAATAGTAGTAATAGCTTTAAGTATATAGATTTAGTAAATAGCTAAAAAGTATAATATTAGAAAGGGAAGTAGTAAAGAAGGTATAAAGAGTAGTAGGGAAAATTATATTAATAGTATAGATAATTATAGTATTAAGGTATAAAGCTATAAGAGAATATAGAAAGTAGAAAGAAAAAAAGAGTAAAAAAGAGTAAAAAGGTAAGAAGGTTAAAGAAAGTATAAAAGTAAGGGTTTTTATATACCCTAATAGGGCTTATAAAAGTAAACTTAAGGTAAGCTCTTATAGTATATAGGGAGTTAGAAAATAATTAATATTTTTTACTACTAAGAATTTCCTTATATATATTTATAAAATTAAATATAAAACTAGCTTAATTAGAATATTTATTAATTAAAAAGCACTATAAAACCTTTTTTATAGTATTCCTTATCCTAATTAATAATATTCTTATTAAGGTACTTATTAACTATCTTAGCAGCGTTTATATATATCTCTTCCTTAGAAATCTACTAATTATCTTTAGTAGAGTATTCTTTTTAGTAAATTAGGAAATTAATATAGAGCTTCTTACCCTTTTTTTAAAAGAATTATATATAATAATTCTAAATTCTCTTAATTTCCTAGTAGTTTACTTTTTTTAATTTAATTAAATCTATTAAAAATAGTATTAATTTAGTTTTTTTTAAAAAAATTCTTACTTTATTATAGTTTTTAAATATAAGCTATAAAAACTATAGAATAGACCTATAAAGTTAGTAGGAAATTAAGGTAAAAGGAAAGGGAAGAGATTTACTTTAAAACCTTATATAGCTTAGTATACTAGAAAGACTATTTCTTCTTAAGCTTACCTAAAAGCCTATAGCTTAAGTAAAGTCTAAGGTATACTATATCTTTAATACTAATATTTACTAGGTTATACTTAAAATTATATTAGATTTTTATAAATACTACTACTATTATAATAGTATACTTAGCTTTCCTTTAATATAACTTTTAAAGCACTAAGAGATTAGTATTCTTTAGGTTAGTAATAAATTTATTTAAATCTTAAAAAAGATTTATTATTATAAGTAGCTTATAACTAAGTATAAGCTTATTAGGTAAATAGTTAATAGAAGCTATAGCTATATTATTAAGGTAATGCTAAAGTATTAGAAGTATTAAAAGCTAGGGGGTATTTAGGTTTATTATAGTGTAATACTATATAGTAATAATTACTATTTAGTTTTTATACTTTACTACCCTATTAGTTTATAGGTAATATACTATAACTATAAGGAATTTTACTTTTAGCTTATAAAATAAAGTAGTTTAAAGCTTAAAGATAAACTTTAGGTCTTTATTATTAATAATTTCTTATAGAAAACCCTAGTTAATAAGATAAAGCTTTTTAAAAAGAAATTTAGCCTAAACTTTTACTAAATACTCTTTATAACTAAGGATAAGAATTATTTTCTTACTAAAAAGGTAGTTTATAGGGTAAAGTAAGTTATAAGTAGTAAATTCCTTTACTATTTATATTATATTTAAAGAGCTAACCTTTAGTATATTTATAATAAAGTTTAGAGAGATACTATAAAAAGGCATAGGCTTAGTTTAAAAAGGTCTTATCTTTTTTAGGGCTTATAATTAAAGGACTATATTTTTTTATAAATATTATAGTATACTATATAGGTATATATTTAGCTGCTTATTTATAGAAAGTATATAGTAAAGAGCTTCTTTACTATTCTCTCTATAATAAAGTAGTAAGTATTATTATAAGTTAGTTAAAGTAAAGTTTTTATATAGTTTTAAGGGATATAAAGTTAGTATAGTCCCTTTAAATTATAGTAGTAAAGAAGTTTATTATCTTAAAGGTTTTAGCTATATAAGGGAATTTATAGTTAATTTTAATTAGCTTAGCGCTACTTCTCCCTATATATAATAATACCCTTAATAATTTAGCTATACTTTATATTATACTAATACTCTATTATAATAAAATTCTTTAAATCCTTATTTATAATAGTAGTAGCTATAAACTTTTTTTTAAAGTATATATAAGTATTAAGTTTATTAAACTTATTAAAGTTTACTACTTTTCTATAGCTAATATCTATAAGTAATTAAGATAGGGCATTAGGCACTATATTTAAGGTGCTAAGAATATAGATAATATAGATTTTAAACTATAAAAGGTAATTTATAACTTTAGCTAGCTTAAGGTTAGCTTTATTAAGGTTTATTATTATAAGTAAGGTATATTAAATAATACTCTTTACTAGTAAGTAATTAGTAATAATATTTATAGCTAATAAGTTAAATTAAGCTATTTGTCTTAGCTTCCTTATCCCTTATATAATAGTAGTAACCTTTACTTTTATTAAGCTATATCTTTTTTTAATAGCTAAGGTTAGTTAGAAAAGAAATAAAATAAAGTAAAGCTTATTACTACTAATATTCTTACTAGGAATATTAATACTATTCTAGTTAATAGCTAATTAAAAGGTATATAGGCTAAAGCCCTTCTTATATATATTAACCTTAAAGAAAAGGGGTCTTTTAAAGTTATAGTGCTAAAGTAGGATCTTAATATATAAGAGTTTTGAAATTAATTTAAAAGATATAATTTTTTACTTTAATAGTATAAAAGTTGCCTATTAGGCTATATACTTCTATACTTATTTAAATAACTTAATAGAAAGCTTATTTTTCTTATAAAATTTATAAAGAATTTTAGTCTTTTTATTTTATAGGGGTTTAATATATAAATTAAACTAGGGAATCTTTATATAAAGAAAGCTAGCTATATTAATAAAGGTTTTAAGAGTTAAAAGTATAGTAGGTATTTAAAGGTTCTTAAAAGCCTTAATATAATTACTATTATTAATAATATTCTTTATATTTATAATAAAACTTAAAAGCTAAATTAAGGAATAGCTAATAAATAACTTCTTAGCTATAATATATAGGTAGTATTTTTTAAGAATTTAGAAAATAATCTTAAGGTAAGCTAAGTATTCTTTAAGGGTATTAAAGAAAATTATAATATTATTAATATATACTTATATAAAGGCTTAATACTTATAGAATTACTTATTTATAAAACACTAAGTATATACTAAGGAATTCTTATATCCCTATATTATAATATAGAATACCTTAATTTCTTTTTTAGAGATTATTACTATTTTATTATAGTGCTTACACTATACTATGAGCTAGTTAAAGAAGCCTAAAGTATTTAAAAGGGTTATTTAATATTTTATATATATATTCTCTATAATATTGCCTTAGTTAGGTAAAGGGTATATATTTAAAATAGTAATACTATTTATAGGCCTTATATTAATTACTGCTCTTCCTTTATATTTTTTTTTAGTCTTATACTAAATAAGAAAACTAGGGTATAGGTATAGTGCTTTTTTACTTACTTTAAAGTAAAATACCTTATTTATTTTATGCTTTTTATTAAAGATTTTATAGAATTTTTTAAAATCTTCTTTACTTAAGTAATATACTTAGAAGGGTTTTAATTAATTTTACTATTTATTAATAAAATTAATATATATTTATTCCTCCTTAGGCATTAGCACTACCCCCTAGTTATAGTAAATATTATATTTATTAGTAAGTTTAATAAGTTTTTTTATAGTAGTAGAGTTAAGATTTATAATTTTAATACTAAACTTATTTATAATAAATAGTATATTATTTAGGTATATAATACTATATAAAGAAATACTACTATTAATTACCTTTAGGTTAAAATTATTAGTATTTTCTTTAATATTTTCTTTAGCCTTAGGAGAAAGAATATTCTTTAGAACTACTAGCTTTTTATAGCCTTTAAGAATATTAATATTTTAATTATAAAAAGTAAAAAAATTCTTAATATTATTTACTATAAAGTAAGAGTTTATAGAGTTTAATTTATAGAGATTTCCTAGCCTTTAATTAGGCTTAATATAAATTAAAAGATCTATAAAGTTATAGATTAATAAGTATTTAGCCTACTTATAATCTATAATATTATTAAAAATTTAGTAATTCTTTAAAATAAAGTAATAAATACTAGTAGCCTTATATACTATATAATTCTTCTAGAAAACTAGTATAAATTCTAAGCTATATAGTAGTATAGTAATATTATATATTATAATAACCCTTTTAGTTAAAACTATATTAGTAGGGCAGAAAATATAGCTAGGTATAGTTATATTATATATAAATTAGAAAATAACCCTAGGGTTAATAAAGTTAATTTTAATGCTATAATTATATATAAAATCTATACTAATTAATAATTTTAGTGTAAGTTTCTTTATTATATTAGTAGTTATAGTAAAGTAGCTAAATACTAACTTTTCTTTAACTTTTCCTTAAATATAAAAGTTAAAGGTAGTAGTTTTTATAATATAAAAGGAGAAATTTATACTATTTATAAATTTAGGCTTTTAGGTTCCCTATTAAATATTATATCTATTCTATTAAAGCTACTCCTTATTAACTAGTATTAATAAGGTCCCTATATTAAGGTAGATTTTATAGTCCTACCCCTAGTTATTAAAGTAAAGGTTTACTTTAAGGTAAGTAATTACCTTTTATTTCCTAGTAATTTCTAATTAATATAGCTTTACTACTACTTTAATAACCTAGCTATTAGTGAGTTCTTTAAATACTATAATTTTTTTATAGTATAAATTAAGGGTAAGTATTAGCTCCTTAGTATAAAAAGTATTTATAAAGTTAGATTTATTTTTATTTAAGTTACTTTTAATAATACCTTCCTTAACTATATAATATTTTAATAAAGTAAGGTAGAATTCCTTAGCTTTTATATTAAAGTTATTTACTATAACTATATAGTTTATACTATTACTATTCTTAAGTGCCTATTTTCTATAAAAATAAGGTTTATAGCCTTAATAATTATACTAAAGGCACCTAAAGAATTTATAGTAGTAAGGCTTAGTCTTTTCTTATTACTTAAAAGTATTTACCTCTTTAGCATTAGAGGTAGGTATAGATATATTTTTATTAAAGTTCTTAGGAAATTACTATAAAGCCCCTTTATAATCTTTATAAAAGTAATTATAATTAAGCTAGAAGGGGTATAATTAGCCTTATAGCTAGTAGTTTCTATTATTATACCTATTATTAGTATTATAGTATTACTTATAGCTTTATAAGTATTAGTAGTATCTACTCTATTAGTACTAAGGTAGGCTATAACTACTATTATAATAGCTATTCTAATAAGGTAGTTTATTTTAGTAGGCTTTTACTATAAAATAAGGGGTATTATTATTTATTAAGTCTAAGTCTTTTATAAAAAAATAAGTAAAAGCCTAAACTTTATTCTTTTTAGTTTTATAATAGGTTTTATTACTTAAAATAAAGTTTTTTAAGTTTTACCTCTTATCTTTTACTAAATTAATATATATATTTTAGTGGTTAGATTCCACTAGTTAAGAATAAATTTAGTAAAGTTCTATATAAAGCTTATAGTAAAGATAGGTAAAAAGCTAAAGGTTAGTAAATTCCCTATTAGCTTTAGTATAAAAGAAAATCTTTATTATAAATTCTTATAAAGATATCTTAAATAATATATTATTTTTAGTAAATTTAGCTTAGTTAAGCTAGGCTATAGCATTCTAAATCTTTATACTAAATTCCTTCTTAACTATAGTAAAAACTAACTTAAGATTATAGAATATTATAGCCCTTTTCTTATTATTAAGGTGCTAGTAATATTATATATAAGTAGTACTATAGAAAAGATACTATACTTAGTGCTTAATTTACTTTTAGTAGCTAATACTAATATAATTATAATAGTTTTTAACTACCTAAACCTAAAGGTCTATATTAGTAAATATAATAAATTTACCTTTATATTTAATAGCTTTACTATTAATTTTATTTAAATCTATTTTAGAGTTAAGGTATTTAATATTTCTAAGCTTTTATAAGAATTTTACTAAATAATTAAAGGTTATTAAAGTATAAGTAGTATAGTTCTTATAAAAATACTTCTCTTTAGAGTGCTATTTTATTAGTATAAATAATAGCTTTTAAGTATATATAGTATTTTTAAGGGGTAGCTTTTTATAAAGAAAGAGATTATATAAAGTTTTATAATATTTACTATTAGCTAGCTACCCTTTAAATTAAGTAGTTTTAGTATATTAGCTATTAAAAACTACTAAATAAAATAGTTATACCTACTATATATTTATAGTTTTAAAGAATGCTATAAAGTATTATATATTTAAAGCTAGAACCTATCTAAAGGGAAATAAAGAGTATTAGGCTAGTTTTATAACTTATTAGTAAAATTTTATTAGCTTAAAGAGATTTAGGGCTATTATTATATAGGTAACTATATTATTAATTTCCTTAGTATTATTATAGTAAATTTTATTAAAAATAGCCTCCTACTATTTATATATATTAATAAAGAATTATCTAAATTTATTATTTATATTAGGTTTATACTAATACCTCTAAGTCTTTATTATTTTAAAAGAGAGTATATATTTTATATAGGTTTTAGGAGAGAAAGAACTTACTTTATTTTAATTAATTTCTATAAAATTTAGAGAAGCTTCTAGGAAAGTAATTAGTATACTATAAGTTAAATAAAAGTAGATTCTTAATTTTAAAATAGTTTCTTAGTAAGAACTAGCGCTAATATAGTCTTCTTTTTATAAAAAAGTATTATTTTCTTTAATATAAAATAAGATATTTAAAGTCTTTAAAGGTCCCTTAATTTCTATACTTAAGGATTCTTTTATTAAAGTATCTTTAAAAATATTATATATTATTATATTATTAGTGTTTTTTAAGTGTTTTAAGCTATTTTTTAGTATAGTGCTTTAATCTTTAGTATTAGGTTTACTTTTTTAAAAAGGTATTTAAGCTTAGCTCTATAAATAATATTTTTTACTATTTTTTACTTAGTATTAATAGTTATAAAGTCTATAGGATTTTAATAAATTAGTCTTTTAATAATAAGGGGCTTTAAGTATATTTAAAGGTTACTATTAATATATTAATATTTAGTAAGAGTTTAATAGTTTTTAATATTCTTTTATAATAAAAAGGGTCTTTTTTTATTCTTAATATTAGGAAAATCTTAGTAAAAAGCTTAGAAATAGTGTATTTACTATAGCTAGTTCTTAGTAATAAAGCTAGTAATTAGAGAATTTAGACTAATAAGTAGAAGTTACTAGTTTTCTTTAGTTATTAATATAAGGCTTATAGTTTTTATTAATAAGTTTTATATAGTAAATAGATATATAAAAGAAATAGTAATTACTACTACTTATTATATACTAGATATTATATATAAATAGGGGGTACTTATATATTAGGTGTGGTATATTATAAAGGTTATAAAGAGAGAACACTTAAGTTATAAATAGGTAGTTAAGTGTATATATAGTTAAAGTTATTCTCTCTAAGCTAGATGCGGCGGAACCCTCCTTTATGAGGTGGGTTCCGCCTTAGGGGATAGACCGTAACAATATATATATATATATTATGTAATAAAAAAAAGATTTGTATCTTTAAGCACTACCCCCTAATTAGTAGCTATATTATAGTGTACTTTCTATATCTTAGTCTCCACTCTACTTAGCAACATCCCTCCTAGCCTTAACACTTTTATTATACTTTAAATTACTATAACATAGTAAGGACTCCTTTATTAGTAGACAAAGTAAATTAATATCTAAGTGTAGCCTTATAGACACTGAAGAGATACAGTAAGATAATAATATTTTTTAACTGCGCTGAGGTATTGCAATAAGTGTATTAAAATAAGAATGTAATAATAAATGATAAAATAATATATTTTACACCCTAGCCTTAGCTTTTCTCTAAAAACTATTTTTTCTTTTATTAGCTTTTTACTAATTATCTCTTTTTTTAGCTTTACTTTATGTTCTATACTATAGTAAATCAAGAGCTAAGGTACTAAGTTAAACTAGAAAACTTTTAGTTACTGTGACGGGGAGAAAAGAAACACAACACCAAAAGGGGTGGTATGCCTACAAACGCAACAAAGCTCTCTATTATATTCCAGATTATAATGGTGGCAAGCAGGCACTTAGAAGAGGGAAACCTATATAAGAAAAGTTATAAATAGTTAGAATTCTTTTTAATTAAATAGTTTAGAATATTAGAAAGTTAAAAATAGTAAAGGGTTTATAATAAAATATAAAATATCTTTAATATAGTAGTAACTATAGCGAGGTTATTAAAATATTATAGTAATAGATGCTTTTATACCTATACACTAAAATTAAAAAATAAAAAATAAAAAATATTTTTAACTATTTAAAGGCTTAGAATCTTTTTATACTATTTAATTAAATAGTTTAATTATATTATACTAAGGTTTAATATCCTTAATTATTATAATAGCCTCTTTTTTATTTATTTAAAGTCTATATTTCTCTAGCCCTAATATAATACCTTCTTAAGCTTATAGTTTTAAAGAGATAACTATAAGCTAATAAAAATAATATTAATAAGACTTAAATAAAATAAAAACTTTTTTAATTAAATAATTCTAATATACTTTTAGTTTAATTTTATTCTTTGAATTCTCTTTAATAACCTAAGCATTATTAAGGTTATTAAACTATTTTTTCTTTCTTATTACTTCTTTAGTATAACTAATTAACTTTCTATTATATTATAATATTACTAAGCTCTTTTAGTATAAGAGTTTACTTCTTCCTTATTACCTCTTATTTTTATATATACTTTTACTATAATTTCCTTCTAAGCTTTATAAATTACTAATTCTAAGGGAATAATTAATAAGTATAACCTAAAGCTAAGAAAGAAAGCTAATATATTATATTAAGAAACCTTTTTATAATATAGCTTAGGTAATAAACCTATTATAATAGTATAGGCTGCTTTTTAAAATTAATTTTTTTAATATTTCTTAATAATATATTATAAGCTAGATTTTACTTTTCTTTCTTTAATTCTTTAAAGTAAATAGCTTATAGCTATTTACTATAGTTAGCTTTATTTAGCCTTTAGTATAATATCTTTTTAGCTTATACTTCTTTTATAATATACTTATAATATTACTATTTAGCTATATTTATACTCTAGCTATAAATTTTTCCTACTAATATTACTTTAAGGCTTCTTTCTTTTTATATAAACTACTAAATAAAGGTATAAATAATTATAAAAGATTTATAAAAGTACTTAAGGTTAATATACTAGACTTATACTACCTACTAATATTTTTAAAAGACTAAAGGAATTACCTAAACTATATAAGTACTTTTAATATTAAACTTATATTAGTAGTAAGTAATACTTATAATAAGAAAGTATATTTATAACTCTATAGTAATAATAATAAAGAACTCTTAAGGAAAAGAACCTTTTAATTAAATACTTAAGATAAAATTAGTAATAAGGAAAGAGAGTAATTTATTTTTTATAAGGTTATAATAATGATAAGTTTCTTTCTTTACTAAATTATTTATATTAAAATAATATTATTAATAATTTAGGGTTTAGAATATATTATAATTATTAGTAAGGCTTAGAAATTCTATAGTTATATACTTTAAAACTATACCTATACTTAATTATATATTATAACTTATTTAATATTACTTAAATAATAGTTTTAAGCTATTAATATAAAAAAAAGTAACTAGCCTTCCCTAGCTATTTAGCTAAGAATCTAAGGAAAAAGGAATTTCCCTTTAGGTTTTTAATTAAAATAGCTAATATTAAACCTAATATATTAATATCCTTAGTTAAGATTAAATAGTATAGTATATTTTAATTTATTTATAGCTATATTAGTAAATAAGCATAGAGTTCTTTATATTCTAACTCTATATATAGGTAGATTATTAAGAATATTATCTATAAATACCTACTATTATAAAGAAAGCTTAAAATAAGCTATAGGCTACCTAAATAAAGAAGGTTTTATAAGAGCTTTTATTAGTATTTTTATTTTTATTTATTTATTTAGAATTTTATTAAAATAAATTTCTCTAAAACCCCTTAAAATATAAGTAAAAAAAGTAAAATAAGTATAGCTATACTTATAAATACTATTTTAAGCTAGTTTAGGGATAGTAATAGCTTTAAACTTATATAAGTAATTTAGTATTTATAGAATTTACTTAAATCCTTTAATAAACTTCTTAAATCTAACTTTATAGCTATTAGAAAAAGTATTATAAAAATAAAGATAGCCTATATACTAATTAAAGATAAAGGCTATTTAATAATTTATAAAATAAATAAACCCTATAATAAGGCACCTTCTATATTAGTTATTATATAATAAGTATATATTTAATTAGCTACTATATTAAATATCAATTAAGTTATTATTTAAAAGCCTATTATATATAGTAGGCTATTTAGCTTTATATTTCTTTATTATAATATTTATATCTTTAATATAGAACTTATAAGGTAGAAAAAGTATATATTTTTTAAGACCTTACTTAATAATTCTATTTATAGTAATTAGGGTAAACTAGTTAAGCTAATTATTTCTATATTCTATAAAAAGAGTATATAGAAGCCTATAAATATTACTTAGGTATTCTTATTACTTTATCTCTATTTAGCCTTTATTAATTAGCTTTATTTCTATATAACTATCTATATTAAATAACTAAGGGTTAAAATAAACTATATAAAATAGCTAGTAAAATCTTAGCTAAAAGACTATAGGCTATACTAAGAATATCTAATTAAGTAGTATAGTAATAAGTAATATTTCTAAGGTTATATAAAAATTACTAGTTCTATTATAAGATTTAGTAATTATAGTAAGAAGAGGTAAACTTTATAAATAAAAGTAGTTTATTTTATTAAGCTTAATATATTAAATATCTTAGCGAATTCTATACTACTAAGGGATATAATTAGTTATATTAATAGCTAATTAAATAGTTTAAATAATAAAGAATTAATAAAAATAAATATATAACTTTTTCTTTATAAATAAAATAAAGTCTATAGGCTTTTTAGGTAAAAAAAGAAATAGTATATCTTATAAAAATATATATAGCTATAGAAGGGAAACTTAGGGTAGAAAAAGGGATAGTATAGGCTTATATAAGTAGGGAGGTTTCTTAAAAAGTAAGGTTATAAGAGAAGGAGAGAAAATAGAGAAAGAAAAAGTAAAAAAAGAGGTAGAAAAAGAGATAGGTAAGGCTATATTTATTATAATAACGCAATTTAGTATCTAATTTTTATTAAAAACAATAATTGCTTAGGAGACTAACTATTAGGCAAACTATTTAATTAATTGCTAGCTATTAACTTTAAGTTAGTAATTTATAGCATAATCTCTTCTATATAAAGCTCTTAAATATATCTCCTACTTTCTTATTATTTTATTGTTTTTTTCTTTACTAACCCCTTTTCCCTTTAAATGCTCTATCTTTTTAAATACTTTAATAGCTCTTTTTATTATAAATTATCTTAACTAGCCTTATTCTTAGCTTTTTAATGCCCTTAATATTATTACTTAAAAGATTAATAAATAATCCCTTTCTTCTTTAAATAATTTAGTATAGTATAATAAAGGTATAATTTTTTATATAATAACTAAGGCCTATATAGTATATAATTTATTTAATTAAATTATAGATATTAGAGCTAATAACTCCTAAGTTCTATTATCTTTTTTAAATTTTAGTGCTTAGTAGCACTAATTTTAGTAAGGGCAGTGTCCCTATATACTCTTTAATTACTATTTAAAGAAAAAAGCTTAAGAATTAGCTATAATACTATATAGACTTCTTTAAAGCTATCTCCCCTTAAAAGAACCTTTTTAAAGAAGTTTTATATACTTATTTTAAACTTTAAAAGCCTACCTATACTAAAAGATAAATTAGTAGTGTTATTATTATTATTATTAATACTCTAGTTAGGCTAAGCCTAATAGCTAGTACCTCTGCTACTAAAACTATATAGGAAAAACCCTAAAGTAGGGAGGAAAACCTATATATAATTATAATAGTATCTGCTATAGAGCTAGAGTAGCCCTACACTAGTTTTAACTATATATAAATATACACTACTAGCTAAACTTAACTAGTATTATAAAAGAGTATATATTATGAAATAAAAATTAAAGTAGGTTAGTAAAAATATAGTAAAGTAGTAAATTACCCTTAGAAGTAGTTTATATATTATTATAAGTTACTTTAGTAACTTATATTAAATACTATATTAATTCCTTATTATTTCTCTTAGGCTACTACCTTTTTACTAAAAACCTTTTACTAGCTTCTATATCTTTATAGTATTAGCTATATTAGCTAGTAGCTAGCTATTAATAAACTAACTACTAGCTAACTATTAGTTATATAAGAAAGAAAGAAATAATTATAAAAGCTACTCTTTTCTCTTTATTTTTAGCCTTTTCTCTTATTTCTTCCTTCTTTATTAATTGCTTTTATTATAAGTATACCCCTAACCTTCTATTATAGCAGTGCTACTATATTACTACTCCCTACTAACTATAGGGCTAATTAAGATACTATCTATAAATAAAATTATTACTCTAAGAGTAAGTGCTAACTCTAACCTAATGCGCTGCTGCTGCTAACCTATAGTGCAGCTAGGCTAGCATAGGCTTGGCCTAGTTATAGCGTAGGGCTGCGCTAGGGAGGGGGGAGAGAAGGAGGCGGTGGAGGATAAGGGGGAGGGGGAGGGGGAGGTTAATAGGGAGGCTAAGGAGGAGTAGGGCTAGGGCTAGCGCAGGCACGCTATACCTATAATTTTTTGCTGCTATTTATTATTTATTATTTAATATAATTTATATATTAGACTATTCTATATTAACTATAATATCTTTATAGCTTCCTACTACTCCTACCTCTATACTATACTAGGTGCCCTACTATATTAAGTCTTTAATATCCTTAGTTTATTATTATTATAAAGTATATATAAGCCTAAACTAAGGGATATACCTAATTAAAATAAGCTATTTTTTAAGTATAGTAGCTAGTTTATTTTATTTTAAGGCCTTTCTAACTTTATATTAATTATATATTAATAGTATACCTATATTTATAGAGTAAAGATAATTAAAGTTTTTATAAAAGAGTAAGATATAATAGTAATCTTTATTATTAGTTTAATAGCTATATATTAGTAAATTTATTTTAAAAATATACTAATTATAAAGAAAGATATTAAGCTTAATTTATTTTATATATATTTAAATAAATACTATAAATTTATACTTAGTAAGGCTAAAGTAAATATAAATTATTTTAATAGTAAAAATAAAGTTAGGGTTAAGCTTTATTACTATATATTTAACTTAAATTTAGTATACTTATATAGTAGTTCTCTCTTTATATTAATAGTTTTTTACTTTAAAGTAAGTACCTTAGCTAGAAATAGTTTAAAAAAATAATTATAAAGCTAATTTAAAAATAGTATATAATTTAAATAGTTATTAGAATTTAAAGGGTATTTATACCTTTAGTATATTAGTTTTTAATAAAGTTAGGCTATTATTATAGTATAGGTATTTTAAATTTAATTAGCTATACTATTAGCTTTAATTTAATTATAAAAGTAAAGTAAATAGTAATTAAAGTATAAGTTAATTAAAGCTATAGCTAACTTAGTTTTAATAAAGGCTTATAGTATAGCTTTAAAAGCTTTAGTAACTATTTTTAAATACTTAGTTTACTTAAAAATAAATACCTTATCTATCCCCCTTACTTTACTATTAATTATTATAAAAATATAGTATAATTTTATACTATAAGTAATAATACTTTAAATTACTTATATATATAATAAGTATATATTTTATAGTAAATAACTCTATATTAATACTACTAATAATATAAGTATAAGCTATTACTATACTAATTTTAACTTAATTTAGCTTTAGTATACTCTTTATTATAGTTTTTAGTAAATTTAAACCCTTAGAAAGTAAATAAATTAAACTAGCTATATTAAGGTAATATTAAGTTAAACTAAAGTTATAACTATAGTATAGTATTTTATAAAGTATATAAGTTTACTCTTTCTTAGGTTAAATTTAAGGCCTAATTTTAAGAACTAATTTTAGTAAATTATTTATATAGCTTTAAGATAGTTTTATATTTTTTTTACTATATAATTATATTTATTATTATTATTATTGTTACTCTAGTTAGGCTAAGCCCAATAGCTAGTACCTCTACTACTAAAACTATATAGGAAAAACCCTAGAGTAGGGAGGAAAACCTATATATAGCTATTCCATTATCCGCAGCGGAGCTAAAGTAGCCCTGCGCTAGTTCTAACTATATATAAATATATACTGCTAGCTAAACTTAACTAGTATTATAGGAGAGTATATATTATAAAACTATAATTAAAGAAGGTTAGTAAAGGTATAGTAAAGTAGTAAATTACCTTTAGGGGTAGTTTATACTTTATTATAAGTTACTTTAGTAACTCTTTTTAGGCATTATATTAATTTCTTACTATTTTCTTTAAGCTACTACCTTCTTACTAAAAACCTTTTACTAGCTTTTATACCTTTATAGTATTAGCTATACTAGCTAGTAGCTAGCTATTAGTAGACTAATTACTAGCTAACTATTAGTTATATAAGAAAGAAAAAGATAATTATAAAAGCTACCC
>SRPU01000253.1:0-25016 GCA_018360185.1 Claviceps lovelessii
AAAAAAAAAAAAAATCCGCGGCAAGACCTCGTCGGGTCCGCAGTGCGCACAACCGGCGGGTGTGGTTTGCAGCCGGGGCGGCTTAGCGTTCGTTGCTGGGGACGCTGGGGACGCTGGGGACATGGCTGGGCCGCAAAGTGGGATCAATGATCCATTCAGTCCATTCCATGGGCCAGTAAGAGGCCCTAGGGCTGGCAGCTGGAGGCGCTTTCCGCCGGCCTGGGTGCCTTGCTTACGGACTGGACGGTGAGCTGGGTACGTGGGTACGTGGAGCACAGGAGGGTGTGTGCCGAGGTGCCCCGGCGCGTCGCTGCGGCTCCGAAAGTCCGGTCCGGGTGCCGTGCAATGTCCAAATGGAACCAGGCATCAAGGTGGGTGAAAAAAAAAAAATAATGACAAGTCTGGTGCGACCGTGCCGCCGATGCCTCGGCCGAGGCTACGATGGGTGGCCCCGCTTAGATCCGACGACGGCCTTCCTTTGGACAACATGCCGCGGCAATTGGAGAGACGAGACTCGTCACTGGAGTCTGGACCACTTCCATTATTAATCGTCTGTGCAATAATGCTTCACCCAAAAAGAGTCTGTTTAAAAAGGAAGAGAACAAAGAAGAAGAAAAAAGAAAGAAAAAAGAAAAAAAAAAGAAAAAAAAAAAAAAGAAAAAAAAAAGAAAAAAAAAAAAGAAAAAAAAAGAAAGAGAAAGAAAAGACAAAGAACCTGGACTAAACACCCCATCCACGCTCCAACAACGCAGTCGCTTCCTCCAAGCTCAGCCCCGCCGTCTCTGGATAAATCTCCCAAACCAGTCCATACCCAGCGCCGCAGATGAGCGCATACAACACAAACGTCCACAGCGGACTCAGCGCATCCATCAGGGGCAGGAACGTGAGTCCAATGACAAAGTTGGCGCTCCAGTTCGTGCCTGTCGCGATGCCGCTTCCCAGAGACCTCACCGACAGGGGGAACAGTTCGCTCTGCATCCACGGCACGTTGCCCAGACCGACGGCATAGGCCGCCACGTACATCATGATGCTGATCAAGATGATGTACGCTGCGCCTTGGGCTCCGGGTCGAGCGGGATTGCCCGGCTGCGTGTCCCTTATGGAAAGAGAGGAGAAGCCAAACGCCGTCGAGAGCAGACCGACGATCATGAAAGGAATCGAGTATAGGAGGACGCGGCGCCTGCCGATTCGGTCCACGAGTGCCAAAGCGACGATTGTGAACAAGAAATTGGTGACTGCCACGGTGAGCGATGTCAGTGTGGGATTGTCGAATCCAATGACCATGAAAATGGTGGCCGAAAAGTACATCAACGAGTTCTAAAGCATCACGTCAGCCTCGTCTTGTCGAAAACGGCACGACATTGTACATGTCTCCCGCGCGCGCGCAAGTCTCATTTTGTATTGCATCGCATTGTACTGCACTGCACTGCACTGCACTGTACTGTACTGTATACATACAAACCCGCATAGTTGCTGCAAGCCCTGCAGCAGGCAAGCAATGGCCAGGGCCCTTCGATTCTTGCCTTGACTGACGAGATCCCTCCATTCTCCGAGCCATTTCCATCGCGTCGGCTGCTGGTCCCGCACGCGTCGGCTTTGCTCCTCTTGCCGAATCTCGATCTCGATTTCTCGAATAATGGCAGTGGCATCTTCCGTTGCCGTCACACCACCGTTGACCCGCCGGATGATGGCTCTCGCTTGGCCGGACCGCCCGGCCTTGACGAGCCACCGAGGAGTCTCCGGCATAAGAACAATAACGGCGGCTTGCAACGCCGCGGGTATGGCGCCTATTCCCACCATCCAACGCCACCCTGTCTCTTGGGAGCCATACGTGGCAAACACCCAGCCGATGACATACGAAACGACCTGGCCGAGCGAGATGAACATGACGTTGGCCGTGACCAACCTGCCGCGATGTGACGACGGGGCAAGCTCTGCGATATACAGCGGCACGACAAAACTCGCCGCGCCAACGGCTGCTCCGATGACACAGCGGCCGGTGACCATCAAGGAGACCGAAGAGCATGCCGCCTGTGTTATCGCTCCAAGTATAAACAAGATGTCTGCGTATAGAATGACTCTCTTCCGGCCGAGGCGGTCGGCCAGCACGGACGACAAGGGAGAAACAAGGAGCGCAAAGAGCGACGTCGACGATGTGATGATGGACTTGTCCATGGAGGTGAGCTCTCGACCGGATAGTGACGTGCCGATGGATATCAAAGTCGCCGAGATGACACCTGTATCGTCTAACGGCAAGCCGTTTTAGTTGCCAAACACAACCCGCATTCGTGGAATCATCCATATGGCTTGAGACAAAACTCACACCCAAATAGCAGGCCGCTTATGCCCGCTGCAACTGTGAGAGCTATCACGAGCATTCCTGGATTCTCCCCAGCGCCCTTTGCGAGCCGGCCACGATAAGCAGTTCCAGTCACAGTGTCGTCCAAGTCTTCTCCCCCTTGCTGGTGATCCGCCATGAGCGGAGCTTGGGCGCTGTCCATTTGAGTCGATTGTCGCGCAGGGCCATGGGATTTGGTCGTGATTTTTTTTTTTTTTTATCCATGCAGAGATTCGATGTTGAAAGTGACTGTAGTGTTGAATTGATGCCTCGCAGACATGTAAGCGCGGATGAGTGCCCGAAATAGCAGCCCTCAGATGATGAGAATGTCAAAAATGTCAGCTCCATGCGCGCTGGAACAGGAGGACGGCACCTGCGCCGCGTGACGCACTGCAATTACGGTTGGAGGGGGCCGAGGTACCTGTGTACTTGCCGTACCCCCGCAGATACCCGCCCACACGCTCAAAGTAGAGAAGCAGGTCGGTATCTGACGAGGTATCAAGATAGGTATTAGGTACCTAGCACCAGCTATTACCCACGTCTCGTCGATGAACCTGAACCGAAGTTACCGAACCCCAAGCTCGAGATGTGGACGGAAAAAGTCGTCTTGATTACATTTTAGCATGGACACTGGGAGTGCAATCTGGACGGCTTCATGAAACCAGAGGCAGCAAAACACTCTGTTGGAAGTCCAGCCAACATGACAACATGGAGACTTTGAAGCGCCAGACTCAAGACTCAAGACCCTCGACCAAGTATAGACTCTGCCTAGGCCCTTCTCGCCAACGCAACGAGGCTAAAGTTCACGTTTCCCCCGGCAAACTTGATGTATCTCTTGACACCCAGCCCGAGAGCATTCTCGCTGAGCATATCGTCTCGCTCAGCCAGTTGGCCCCTATCAATCGGCCCATCAGCCGTCCCCTCCAGCTCCCACAGATGTCCGTCTCGTCCCTTGACAAACGCAATAAAGTGATGCCCGACATAGACCTCCGCCGGCGGAGCCCTAGAACTGCCCAGTCTCGCCGCCCGCATATGGGCTTCCTCCAGGGCCAGATTATCGTAGACGCCCTTTGCCCTGGCGACGGGTGTCCGCGGCAGAGCATCCTGAATCAGCGTGTCGAGCACCGACCCCTTTTCCACGAACCGCCTGGCCTCCCCGTTGGCAACACTGTGCAAGAGAGCATACGTGCCGCATGCGTTGCCAATGTTCTGGTGAAACCACATGACCGGCTCGTCGACACCGCTCTTTGCGTACGTCAAGTCGGGGGTGTCGACGCTCTTGGGGAGGCCGTCTTCCCGACGCACGGCCGTCTGCATGTCACTGGGGGAGATGAAGATCAAGGCGAATACGGGCCGGGGGATGTGTGCAACGAGGGAGCGGTCTTCGAGGCTCAGCACGTCGTAGAAGCCTAGTTGGGGGGAGACACCAAGGTCATGGACGAGAGATGTGAATACCTCGGGGTTGTTCTCCAGAGGAATGACGACTTTGCGCCCTGAGGGGCGGATGGAGACTCCTTCTGCCATTTTGTATTTCGGGGGGGGGGGGGAATAAATGAATAAAATGCTGTACGAGCCGTCAGTCGATGGGGATATCTTTTGAAAGAGGGAAAATCGATGAATGGAGTGGCGAACCTGGGTTGATGTTTATGATTCCGCGGACGACGCTGTTGATGATGGATGGATGATTGATCATTGGAATCTGGGCCTCAAGAAATCCCGACTCCTGAGCCTTGAGGTGGGGGTTTGCGTTGATACCAGTAGCCGTACCAAGTATGACGACGCCCACGTATCGACTTGAAAGTTGACACAGTACATGCACCAGTTAACGAGATGCGCAACCTGGCAGCTCCGTGGACATGGCCCAGGCAAAAGGCAATGGCCAATACCCCCAGCTGATGGTATTTATTCACAGCCTCCCGAGTCCCGGCATTGCGATTGCCAAGCCCACTACCTACCCCTACCAGACATCAACGTGGGCAACACCGTGTTTCTTTGTGCTCTCCCGTGAAGTCGTCGAGGTTGCGCAAGTGACTCACCTGAAATAAGGGGTTTCCAGGTGATGATGGGCCGTGATAAATCTCCAGAAGTCTCGCAAAGCAACGCAACGTGTTGTGGAAATCACAGAATGTCTCTTTCAGCGGCCGATGCTGTGCATTTCCTTCACCTGTCACAATCACACACACGGCATTTCCCTTGGTGGCATGGTGGCGTGGCGTCTGCTGTATTGTTGTATGCAGGGGGATGGTAGCGCAAATGTCTTGCCTTTTGCTTCGTTGAATGTTTTGGAATTCCCCAACCTGTTGTCAAACTTTCAAGGTTGTCAACCTCAACCACCACCACCAAAAAAAAAAAAAAAAAAAAAAAAAAAAAAAAAAGGTCTTTGTGTGGAGCGATTGCATGTGTCGCCAGAGCGCAGACTCGCACCGTACAAGGACGTAGGCGAGAGCGCGGCATAACACGCCTTGGCACGGGGGCTTCTGGGTGGTCAGGCCGTCATGGCGGTTCGCGTCTTGGCCGTTCACGTCTGGTCCGGTCGTCAAATCAATGATTCCAGTCGTCATGCTGCCAACCAGTGAGCAGCGAGCACTGGACTCCTGGACTCAGAAGGTGGCTGGTGTCTGTCTGTCTGGCAAGTGCCCCATTCATGCATGCCCCGGTCAAGGTCATATATGGTCAAGTCTGGTTGGTTGGCTGGCCTGACTCGTCCCGAGTCCTGACCACTCACATCAACGCTCTCAGGCCTGCTTCCTGATCCTGATTCCTGTGCTGGGTCCCCAGCCGACTTCCCGAACCGGCTGGACCAGCGCATCGTCACCTCGAACGCCTCCAGTCCCATCTTCTTCACTTCAACGTCCATCCCCATGATTGCTTCTTCTTCTCCTGCGTCATTGTGAACGCAACTCTGGCGCCATCTTTTGTCCTCTCTTGGCCTGCTTGCTTTGCATCCCTTCTCTGCTCACCTCTACATACCGCTTCTGCGTCCGTTGACCCCGGCCCTCGCACCCCAGACAGACGACAACCTTGATGCATAATTTTTGCTACCCAACCAACATCGAAACTGCCACCACCACCGCCATCGAGCCCCGATCCTCGCGACCCCGCAGCATCCGCTTTTCAGACATCGGCGTTTGTAAACGAGAAGAAAAAAAAAACTGCCAAAGAAAGAAAATTAGCCGACTAGAACCGAAGATCGTGTTCTGACGAAAAAAGAGTAACCACAACCGCCATGCAGCCCTCATCTAGTTCCTCGCACCACCGAGGATATCTGCTTCGTCGCTCGCCCGGTGCTGATCCAGGACCACCTCCCAATGTCCGGCCCAACTCCCCAGGTTCGGCAAGCGTACAGGCGCGCTCGTCCACTGCCTCGAGCCGCGCAGCACAGAGCGGTGCCCCGAGACGGACTAACCGCGAGGTGAGTACATGCTCATGCCCTTTCTGCGGCACAACCATAATCTCAGCGATCTAACGAGATAAAAACCTTCTTGCTCTTTTTTTTTTTTTGTCTGTTGTTTTATAGGGTTCTGGCGGCTCATCTAGCGTGCCCTTGTCACAAATCGAAAAGAGCGTCACCCATTTGCTCGTCGCCACAAAAGAGTTGCTCGAGACCTTGACTCAATGGTCTCGAGGTCAAGCGTCCGACACCCGTGTGTCCGATGTCTACGTCCGCCTCGGTTACGAATTCAACATGGCCTGCAGAGCATTTGCCGCCATCAATGTCGATACTTCAGATCTTGGCAACGTCCCCGACTCGTTGAGAAGTATCCTGGAGGCCACGCTGAGTCAGGAAGCCAATGCTGAGAGTTTGGAAAAATACCTCCCCCGTATCCGAGACATCATCATCAATCTTCTTCACGGCTTGAAGCGTAAGCAACAGCGTTTACGACAGAAGCAGGGGAGAGAGCGCGATGCCGGCTTGCCTGAGAGAACGACGAGCGTCAGTACAAACGCAAGCACTAGCAGTGGCTTGACAACTCTGTTGGACGAGGGCTTGGAGAACGGATATCGACCTGACTCGCGACGCGGCGAAGCTTCTCAACAGCAAGCAAATCCCAGCACGTCCCCGCCTGCGCGATATGCCCATGCAAACGCGCCAAGAGATCAAGCTCGCACATCAAAAAACCCCGAGCAACCCTCGACAAACCAAAATGCGCCATCATTTCCACCACATCCATCGTCTTCTGCTGGGACCGCCAAGATGCCGTCGTCGTCTTCCAATCCAGAGATCAATATTGATGCCTTCCCGCCGCCACCTCCACCTCCTCCGGACAAGCAATCGAGCGCTTTAGCGGCCCTCCAGAAAGGAGGCGATCTGGAACGCCGAGCTTCTCGAAGATATTCTCAGTACCAAATATCGAAGCACTTGGGTGGTGCCGCCAACGGGATGCCAATCCTCCCGTCACAGCACACCCCGATTCCAAACAGAGGCAGGAAAGAGGCCCGAGAGTCGTTGAGGGCTGTGCAGTCACGGGAGTCGGTCGGATACAGCCGGACGTTGTCTTCCGCCGTCCCAAACAAGTCGCCAGCAATGGACTCGTCGCCCGCTCGCATGCCCGGACTGCCCGAGGATAGGTCGTCATCCGATCAATCATCCAAGGCTCCGGTTGAGTTGAGCGATGGTCCTGCTGCTGTTCAGACCTCCGATGACAAGGAGGCGGCGCCCAGCGCGACACTCAAGGGTCCAATTCAAGAACCTGCCATGTTCCCGAGAGACAGCGCTCAACAAAAGCCTGAGCATCATCAAACTGCACCGATCCAGCCTGACGAGTCATCGTCAACAACGATTCCATATGGTTCCCATGAAGAAGCAGCCAAACCAAGCGAATCCTTGTTCCAAGCGCCCTCTCCGCCGCCAACACCAACAAAGGATCTCACCTTGTTTCTCCAATACAAATCAAAAGTGAAAAAGATGGTCCTGGCCGAGGGCCATGACGAATTATCTATCGGGCGATTGCAGCTTGCCTTTATTGAAAAGTTCTCGTGGAATACTCAGCAAAATGGGACCGATCTGCCCGAGATATACATTCAAGATCCCGTGTCAGGGGTTCGACACGAGCTTGAAGACTTGGCGGATGTGAAGGACCGTACGGTTTTGGTCCTGAACGTGGAGCCTCTGGACGAGGTCAAGAGACACTTCGACGACAGCCTCTCGGCTCTCACCAAGGTTGTGCAGTCGATGAAGCAGAATGTGCAGGACCAGGGAACTACACTGCAGCTGGTGTCTGAGCGACAACAGGATACGGCCGCCGAGCTGACCAGACTGGCCAATGTCCAGCCTCCAGCCGCTGCCACCGAGGGTGCTGCCGCCAAGGTCCGTCCAGGGACAGGCCGAAAGTTGAACGCGGATCAGGCTGGCGAGATACAGACCCTACGACGAGATCTCGCCGTTCTCCGACAAACATATTCCAACTTCCAATCCGATGTGCAAAACTCCATGTCTGCCATTCGCCAAAAGGCGGCCAACGTCAAGACGGCCGCTGCCAAAGCAGCTGTTCCTGACATGGAGGGCGATGCCGGCTATTCCTATGTCACGAACGGACGGAAACAACTCAACCTGGATTCTGATCGACTCGTCGGCAAGGTGGACGACTTGCAGGACTTGATTGAGGACCTGCGCAAAGACGTTGTACACCGCGGTGTGCGCCCCATCCCCCGCCAACTCGAAGAAGTAGCCAAAGACATCAACAACCTGACCAAGGAACTGAAGCGGATGGAGGAATTCATGTCTACGGAGAAGCCCATCTGGACCAAGATCTGGGAAAGGGAGCTTGAGGATGTTTGTCAGGGCCGGGATGAGCTGCGCCTCATGGAAGACCTCATTATCGATTTGCGCGATGATCTGGACAAGGCCTCCGAGACGTTCACCCTCGTCGAGCAAGCCACCAAGGAGCAGATGAAGGACAATGGCACCGGCGCCAGCGCGAGCACGGCCCGACAGTTCTCCAAGGGCTTATCCAATCTAGGCCACAGCCTCGACCAGAGCGCCGCCAAGGAGGATCTGCTCGGCGAAGTTCGCGCCCTGCAGCCGAACCACGAGAACCGACTCGAAGCGATTGAGCGCGCCGAAAAGCTGCGGCAAAAGGAACTAGAGGGTCGGCAAGGCAACGAAATGTTGCGAGAAATCGCCAACTTTGTGCAAGAGGGCAAACTGAAAAAATCGGGCGGTTTTGAGGAGGTGGAGCGCGCCAGAAAGGCCAAGGACGAAAGGATCCGTCGCGAAGTATGGGAGCGTCAAAACGGCATGATTGCTGCTGACGCTGATGAAGATGAGGATGAGGAAGAGGACGAAGAGGAGGGGGCAGAGGAGGGGGGAGAGGAGGGGGGAGAGGAAGAGGCTGAGGCTGAGGCTGAGGAAGAAGACGCAGATGGACAGGAGGGCCAAGGACAAGGCGAGGTTGAGGGCGAGGTCGAGGGCGCGGGTGAAACCGAGGTTGACGTCGTGGATGAGGGCGAGTGCGAGGCCTCTCATGATGCTAAATCTCTTCCCGAAGAGGCCACCAAGGAGGCCGAGGAGGCCGAGGAGGTCAAGGATGCCAATGATGCCAACGAGGAGAAGGTCTAAAACGTCATTGTCTGCATTGAAGCGAGCGAGGAGGTGTGTGTGTATTTGTGTGTTTATGAGATTATACCGATACCAGCAAGAGGCGCACCCAGCCGACCTACCCAGGAGCGATTCCTTCTCTCTCATTTATGACCTTTGCGTCATCATCTTTTTTTCTTGTCGCCTGCTCACTTTTCTTTTTCTTTCTTTCTTTCTTTCTTTCTTTCTTTCTTTCTTTCTTTCTTTCTTTCTTTCTCTTCTTGGGATTTAGTGTATTGGACGGTGTGTGTGCCTCTGCAATATTGTTTGTTCATAGCGGGAGTAGATTTTTTTTTTCCCTTTTCTCCCCCTCCCCCTTTTTTTCTTATTTTTCCTATTTTTCTTTTTCATTTTCTTTTTCATTTTCCTTTTCCTTTTCCTTTTCCTTTTCCTTTTCCTTTTCCTTTTCCTTTTCCTTTTTCTTTTTTTCTCGGGGGAGGGGGGGTTTCCCACCTCTCTCACTTCCATCCCTTTTTGTTTCGACACGCTGGATCATGATATAACGCGATGGAAACACGTTTCTTTGTCTGTCGTCAAGGGGGTGTGCAGGACAGGATAGATGGGGTTTTGTAGTCTACCGGGGGGTGCATACTAGTTGGATAGACTTGTTGTCTAAGGGGTGTACACTGCACAGACGGCATAGACGGACTCTTATAGTCTGCGGAGGGGGATGCATGCTACCGAAGTTGGATGGGCCGTCATGAGACCTGGATGTGAATCGTTGTAGTCTGTGTAGTGTGTGTGCAAGGAAATGCATGCTAGTTAGATAGCCTTTTATAAGACCTAGATATGAATTGATATATTCTTTTACGGTCTGCGGAAGGAGGTGCAGACTAGGATAGATGGTCTGTTGCGAGATCCCTACGGTTACCCGGATTTCATTGGCATCATAGAGGCAGACAACGCGCGGGAGGGACTTGATGAGGCAAGATAAAGCCGCCCCCGTTCATGCATGTACCCAAGCCCTATGCCAGCCGAACGTATCCTTATTCTAGGCGCGGGCTGAGCATTGCATCTCCTGGTCTTGATGCGCGCAAGACGGAAGGCTCAACGGACAAAGACGGTAGGCAGCTGCCTTGAATCTTTCTTGCAGCTGACAGAAGCTCGTTCGTTTGGAGAGACGATCAGCAAAGGGTTTGATGGCAGAAGGGCAATAGGATGCATCATCTTCGAGGGTCGTCTAGTCAGCTGAAAGAGCACGCACGCTTACGCGCAGACAGAACCGGTCGTTGCTGATTAGAACGAGAAAAGGGGGGCTGAATTGACCTTCGCATGCGTCGCAAGGAAAAGCTGCCATGATGAGGAAATGCCACAATGGCGAATCATCCGTATCCGCCTCCTACCGCAGAGAATTTTCAATTTTCCACATGCGCTCCAACACCCGTCGCAGGTCCGTTTCCCAAGTTCCCCCGTCCACGCCTGGTAACCCGACGTCAGGATCGCCAATACCCATCCTCTTCACGTCGGGACACGTCCCACGTCGCCCCTTTTCTCTTCTTTCCCAAGCGAGCTCGCATTTCCCGCCCAGGAAAAAACAAAGTCCCACCAGCTTTACAGAGGCCCTGCCCACGAATACACCGCTCTGTATTTCTTTCCATGCCATATTCCGGCCGACGTGGCGGTTTCATAAGGCGGTTATCCAAGCGCGCAAGCAAGCACAGTATAGTTCCTGGAATAAAAATTCAATTACCCCTCTTTGCAGCCTTGACTGATTAGCCCAATTCTACTCTCGTAACTTCTTTGGCGCCTTCGGGCACTGAAAGGGCTATCCAGTGGCTTACAGAATGAACCAAGACATTATGTGTATATTTTGACGTGCAACACGAGAAAACGAGTTTATCAGACTGGGGTAGCACTAGCGGGGAAATCTACGTGACTTTCAAATGCATGTGGCATTGTGTCTCCGAAATATATATATATATATATATATATAGATCCTCATTGCTTTCCTTTGTATCAGCCGGCTTTGTAAGATGATACTGAACATACCCAAACCAACTTTTGCTATCCATTTCCGCGTCTTGTTAAAACCCTTTTGTTCTACGAGAAATCATTCCTCTTGACGTCTTGCACAACATTTGGTTCAGGAGAAATTCACCCCAGAAGAGCGAGCTTCTGGAGGCTCGTGATGAGGGGTGGGGCTTGCGGCTTTGTCCTCTCAAGCAGGTAATCTTGCAGGACGGCATCGGCTCCCGTCGCTCTCCAGGCAGGGGCATCGTTGTCACCGCCGGGTTTTTGATGCTGCTGCTGCTGCTGCTGCAAGTGCGGTTGCTCTTCTGTGGCAACATCAGTGGATAATGAGGCAATGTTGGAGTCAAACACCTCCGATATGGCCGCCTTGCAGGCCTCGACGACATCGTTCATCAGAGACTCGGCAGCGCGGGCTCGCTCGGGCATGGCCCTCCTCACAAGGGCAAAGATGAGCCGCTCTACCTCGGGCTTTGTGCCGGCCACGCGCTCAATGAGGCGACGCACGCTGTTGACGAGGTATTCCTCCTCGTAGACGGTGCCCTTGCGGCCTCGTGCGCGCTTCTTCTCCTCGCGGCGGCGGTTTTTGCTTGTCGCGCGAGAGACACCTGTGCCGAGGGTGCCGACACTACCTGCCTTGCCGGTGTAACGGGTGAAGAGACTGGCCGAGGTAGAGATGCGCGAGCTGGCGGCGATGGAGATATCGTCGGGGATGTCGAGGCCACCAGCTCGCTCGCCCTCGTAAAAGGAGAGGGGGTCTTCGATAGCCTTGCGGCGCAGCTCGGCGATACGGGGCGTCTGAGCGAGCAGTTGAGCTTTGCAGTCGGCGAGAAACTCGGTCGTGCTGCCGAGAGCTTCGGCGAGCCCGACGTCTACGGCGGATTCGAGCAGCTCGGGACGCGCGTGGCGGACAACAAGGCGGATGGCCTCGGCGAAGAGGTAGCCCTTGCAGAGGCACTTGATTGCTGTTTCGAGAGAAGACAGATGTTCCAGATGGATGGTGGCCGCAGCGGCATAGTCCTTTGATTCCCAGAGAGCATCCGCGAGGCTCGTTGCCAGGTCCGCCATGGCTGATGCAGAGAGTGGCGGCGACTGCTGCTGCTGCGCCGTGTAGAGACACTCCTGCCAGCAGGTCGCGCCAGCGGCGCGGTAGCACGACGTGGCTTTGGCGTAATTTTGAATGGATTCGTACGCGAGCCCGGCCTCGCGGTACGATGATTTTAACTCGAGGTATTCAGCATAGAGGGCAGTGATGACGCGAAGACGAGCCGGGTCGTAGCGGTAAATGCGGAGAGCATCCTGATAGAGCGCATGCTTGGTCGTGTAGCTGCACAGCTCGTCGAAGGCGTCCAGAGCATGGAGGTAGGTAAGGGCTTTGGATCGACGGGCCAGATGGTCATCGATTTCGAATCGCCGGCGCAGGTCGGGGAGTATATGGAGGTTTTGAATGAATGGCAGGTATTCTCGCGGATCACGTTGGGATTGCTGGGCTACCAGGAGAGCCAGGTCGAGGTTGTACAGACCTAGGGCGTTCTCGTAGAGTCGGTTGACGTCAACGAGGAAGCAAATGTGCTCGACAGCCTTTTCTGCCACGGTCTCATCCTCTTGCATGAGCTCAGCCACGAGTGTGAGGCCATCGTCTAGGGCCGGTGGTGACTTGCAGACGTGAGCAGTAATGATGTTTTGCAGGTGAGTGGCTTTCCTGGTCTGGAGTCCTTTGAGAATGGCGTCACAGACAGTGTTGACCTTGGATGATGAAGAAGTGACGGGTGGCGAGGGAGCAGATGGAGGAGGAGGAGCAGGTTTATGGATGGCAGGAGATATGGATTCGTGAAAATGCTCTTCGGTCTCGAGTTGAGACCGCGCGCGGCTCTTGGTATCCTTGTACATGGTTTCGGTGACGTCTTCTTCCCGAAGAGATGACAGGAAGAGATCGATGTATGTCACGTCGTTCAACTGGTCCAGGAACGGGCCGACGTTTGCAAGAAACTGAGTTGGCTGATGATCGTACAATATGTTCATGTCGACTCTCTGAGTGCGGCAGCAAGAGAAGGCACGTGCGTAGTTTTTCTCCTCAATGAGGCTTCGGATACCGGCAACAACCATGGCACGAGGAAAGATGGTCTCAACGTTGCCCCGAGGCATCTGAAGAACAATACTCATGTTGGTCGGAATGGCCACGATCAGACGAGATCCTCGCTCCACCCTACGACATCGCTCGTCGTTCTCTGGGTCATCCTCGGGAACTCGAAGATCTATACATGTATATTAGTGATGAACGTATTTATGAGAAGGTTATGTGGAAGACAGGATTTTCAACCTGTAACGCACCTTCCACTGTCTCTGTCAAGTGCACATACTTGACAAAATGGTTGTTGGTGGTGAAAATGAGGTGACTGGGTGTGACGACAAAGGATGTGCAGTTTTTGGCCAATAGCTTCGAGTTGGCATATAAGTGGCCATTCCTAGACTGCCCAAAAGCAATCAAGCTACCATGTACTTTGCTGATTTCAAACCATGGCAAATGGGTCGGAAATTTAAGACCAATCTCTTCTATAAGTTTCTCAGAAGTATGGGAATCCGACTCCGACTTTCCTGGAACTGCCGCCCTATACTTGCAAAGGCGACCCTGCAGGTCTTGTCCATAAGCCTCTATCGACTTGACGTCTTCGTATGTTGAGCTGGAGACAAAAGTTTTGTCGTCATCAACGACTCGTATCGTGCCGACGTCTGCATCGATAGCAAAATGTCGTAAGCCAAAGCCATGAAGGCCTTCCTGGGAGCAGACGCAACGAAAGATGCCATCTGAGACGGTCCAAATTCGCAGAGGGACTAGTCTGTCACAATCAGACTGCTCTGATGACGTGAAGAGCACACTAGCCTTGAGGCTAGGCATGATGGAGCGGTCGTTCTTCACAGGCCATTGATATATATCGATTCCCTTTCGATGTAAAGCTGCGAAACAGATATTTTGGCGGCCAAAGGCGACATCTGCGACTGATGACTGGGCAGTGATCTCAAAGAGGGACATTGGCGGAGGGACATTAGCCGTTCTGAAGGCTGTGAGTTTGACATTCTCGCCATCAATTACTGCCACTGCGCCATTGTCGTAGGGCGGAAGACACGACCCTCTCGCAGTGTGAAAAACTTCCTCAACGGACATGATTTCGGACTCGCAGACGGCGGCGAACCGAAGAGCCTTCTCAGGATGCCATGACAGATGAGAAAGACCAGGTGCAACGGATATCTCACGTTTTAGATACCAGTGATAGTTGCCCATGGTCCACAGTTGGACCAGGTCTTTGAGGACCACCGCTAAAACGGTCGAGTCGACGTTCCACTCGAGGCGAATCTCATCATTCTTCAGCACGTCCCTCCCCGGAGAACGCAGGGTGAACTGTCCATGGCGAAGGCCGTTCCTCTCAAAAAAGACGACGTCGATACGGTCGGACAGTCTGTGAATGCCGGCCATCAAGTTTCCAGACGGCCTCCAACTCAATGTCCCTTCGAGGCCGTCGACCGGCTCACTAGCACTATCCAGCTCTCCTTCTCGGGAATAAACACGGATGACTCGCCTGTTGCCTTCCTGCACCGAGTTGATGGCCACGTAAGCACCATCACCCCTCCAACTGATTGTGGTCGAGCCATCCTCGCATGCACTGGGCAGACCCTCGTCCACCCTTTCGGGAATAGTCGGGTCGCGAAGTGCCTTGGCACCACGACCCTGAAATTGCGTCTCTTTTTTTCCCCATCCCACTGATACATGCTTGGAGGCCTTGAGATCCTCGGACGTCAAAGTAACTTCAGCCACGAGGTCAAAGGTGGCACTCATGAAGATGGCGGTGTCTGCCTTTGTTGTGACGACAAGAAGATCCTCATCGGGTGACCATGTCGCGGCTGATATGCCTGCATCTATGGAACCCACGATTTCAATTTGGCCATGCTCGGGGGACTCCGGGCCCTGGACGGTGACGATGTCTCCTCCTTCGAGAACAATACATATCGTTCCAGAGCCAGAAAGGTACCGAAGACTGACCACTTTATCAAATGGTAAATCTGGGGTAGGGCTGGGGGCCTCCCATGAGGCTATTTCCGTGCATGATCCTCTGCAGCAACATCAACATTAGTCTCGCAGCTGGTTGAAGACAAGGGCAAACCGTGGGCTGTCCCTTGTTCGGCCGTTCACTTACGTGGCGTCGCTTTCGGTAAAGGCGACCAGCTTGATGCGGGAACTCTCGACCGTTGGGCCAATGGTACAAATGATGCCGTCCGTCACAGGGTTCCAGCACGCTGAAGTGATATCAGCATGCCTCCACCGTGCGAGGCGGACATTTCGAAGATTGCGCATGGTGGACAATGGACAGCGGACAGCGGACAGCGGACAGCGGACACTGGACAAGGACCAGCTGATGAAACGGTGGCCGAGATCAGCACATCAACCTCATGCACATGGCTAAACCTTGATGTGTCGTGTATCCGAAATGCTGAGCCAGATGCCGTTGCATAAGTCGGTCCAGATGCGTGTGCTCACTGCTGAGGCTGATGAGTGCCATGCCAGACAAGTGGAGTGGTCTTGACTCTTGACTCCAGCCAAACAGGGAATGACTAAATTTTTTTTCGTCTTGGTTGGCCATGCTTGCACGAGATGGGCGCTAGCGTTGCACAAAATTTGCCGAGACGCACGTCATTGGCCGCGCATCTGAGAATGGAGGCGCGTCGAGGTTTGCATAAAACCATGACCAAGATTCTGTCTGTCGCCAGCAACCTGTTTGTCACGTCCAGCATGAATTGGGGTGGTGTCTTGATTACTCGGCCCATTGCTGTCTTGCCAGTTTGAAGCCTCGCCCAAAAGCTGGCAATACAGTCAACTCGAGCTACTCATCCACTTGTCTCCGCCGATGAACGTTGTTGGCGTACGGAACGGATGAGGCTGGCCGGAGCCGGTTGATGTCATGCTGTCTCCGTGGTATGACCATGACCGCACGTTATGCAAACATCACACGACTCTTATTTGATGCTGATGCAGTCGCAAGAGAAGACTGGCTTTGCGGGCAACACCGGGAGCCTTCTGCCACGTCAACACCCGCTGCATCGTACGACTGACTAGTCTGGTTTGGTCGGAGGCTATTCGCCTGCCTCCATGCCCGCACCCAAGGTGTTTCGTGCCTGTCGTGGATCCTGGTTCCTTTTCGGACATGACGTCTTATCAGCAAACAGGCGTTTCTTGTGCGGGAGCGCCCATCCCGCCCGCCCGTTGCCTTTTGTCCGCCATTCATGAGAAGTAAAAGACTGGACAAACTCCCTTCTCAGGAAAGAAACAGACAACCGGTTGTGAGCGAAGAGAGAAACGACAGAAACGTAGACCAAGAAAGAAGAAAAACCCCCGATCCTGCCGCCACTTTTCTGCTTCCCCCATCGCGCCTGCCAATCAGCCCCTGCCCTACGCTCAGTGCTGTGTCCACGGAAGGCGCTCTCCCACTCTCCCTTCCAAAATTCATTGATTGATATAGCACCATTGACCTCAACTAGTACCGAAGCATCTTAGTCCATCATAGGTAGGTAGGCAGTGCCACGCGCATCTACGCCAACCAATCGTGGTCAGGCCGTTTTGACCAATTGACCAGACCAGACCTCAATTGATCTCCGCTTCCTCTGCCTCTCACCCAACTCCTCACCCTGATCTCTCCATTTTCTTTCCCCTTATTTCTCTCTTTCACAATCTACTGCAACTCTCGATTTTGCGACATAGCTACCTCCAGAAAAAGAGCTTGACCAACCCGGCCCCAGGTTACCATCGCCACCACCATCATCGTCCATCATCATCCATCATGGACGTTGCCTACAATCAGCACGCGGATCGTGCGCGGCGCAAAAACCGCTCGACAACCAACGTGAACCATCTATCGCTTGCACCGCTGACGGTCAAGTTACCCATCAACGACAGCGATGCCATACCCGATTCAGTCAATTTTGCCTCCAAGTCCCACGGCACCTACTTGCAGGGCAAGTCTGCACCCACTACACCGCGACTACTCTCACGAGGGTCGGCGACGCCTCGTTCGCGATCCCATCACCGGACACCATCGGCTCCCGACGGATCTCTGTGCAAGAGTCAATCGTCCACGTATCTCGGCATCGGCCACAGTCACGGAAAGAATTCAAGATCTGGTATCTCGACACCACGACGACGCGAAACCCTCGGGAACAGCAACCGAAACGACAGTGACTGGCTGCTGAGAGCTGGCGCCCTTCTCACCTCTGAAGCTAGAGAATACAAGGGCCAGACCTGGCTCATTTCACGACAGAGCTCAACCAGCCTCGTCGGCATGCGAGACGTTGAAGAAGAAGCATTCGAGCAGGAACTTGCTCGCGAGCGGGAAGTCGCCGGTCACCGCGCCAGTCGACGAGGCAGCTCTGTCATGGCCGACGACGATGCCACTTCCAACGGAAGCAGGTTTAATAGCCGTTTCAACAGCCGAAAGCACAGCGTTGTCGAAAGTCGCAGCTATGTAGGCACGCCCGTCGACCGATCTGCCGTAGATGGAGGAGACTCGTACTTCCCAAGTCACGAGGCCGACAGCACTGCAGGCCCGGACTTTGTCAACCTGGACGAGAAGCTCGAAGAGCTGGAATTTGACACGACGCAAGACGACGAAGCTACTGTGCGGAGACTGGTACGACATGGCACCGGCGGGAAAGGCTCCTGGATCAGTAATGTCATTGGGTGGTCTTTGTTCAAGGTCGACGAGAATGAAGAGGAGGACGACGACGACGAAGACGAGGATGATGATGACGAAGACGACGACCAAGAGCAGTGCATGGATGAGGACGAGCTAGCTCTCAGAGGTCGTGGTGCCAGTTCCCGCCGGCATTTTGAAGATGTTTTACATTCACCCATCGAACGAGTACCGCCACCCAGTTCGGACGAGGGCGGTTGGAAAGACGCTGCATGGCTATTGAGCGTCGCCTCAAAGGTCATGTTATGAGGTTTTTGTTCGTGCTCATGTTGAATAAACAGATGTACATTTTCAAATTGGTTTTCTTTCTCGACAGCACTCTGGTAGAGGCGACTTTTCAGAATAAGCCCCAGGATCGGGCTGCTCTGCAAACTTGATCTGGGAAAAGCTGAGCCTATCCCAACATAACAAGTATCCCCGTTCTTGTTCATGTTCTTCCTTTTCTTTCTTCCTGTTCTTCGTCTCCTTCTACGACGTTGGTCCTGTCACTACGTTTATATGCAGCAAACGAAACGACACTCTCTCTTTTCGGTTTGTGTTGGCCTATGGTTATGTTGATTTTTTTTTCCCGGCTGTTCGTCTGAGAATATATATAATGATATGTATATACATATATATAATGTGTCTTGAATCAATCTAGATCACGGCGCGTGGAGAAGTGATTCCATACCACTAGAGTAGATTCCTCCTCTTGGACACGAAACGGTATCATTTACCTCTACTACAAACGGCGCTCAAATTTGCGTTGCATATATTCCTCTCCACAGTCCCGCTCGCATTATGAAGCATATTTGCGGCGCAGCTAAGTGTGAACGTTTGCCAAACATGGTCTCCATTTCCGGTACCGCCAGCAGAGGGCAAAAAAGCTGGAGAAGAAACTCTATTTTTCTTGGGAAGCACGAACATGATTGGGGCACACGGACATGTTGACAAATCTTGGTTTTTTTTCTGGGGGTGGGGGGTTTTTTTTTTTTTTTTTCTGTTTTTTTCTTTGTGGTTCATTTGACGTGGATATGATGCGGGCTGACAAGGCTGGTATTGCGTACTGGCGTCAACGGTTTGTTCGTCGATCGTGGCCCGCTTTCGGCTGCAATATGGCATTCCCCGATTCAGACCGACTGGGGCGGGTGCGAGGCAAATGTCTCTGGGATGTGCGGGACATTTTTGTCCTTTTGTCCTTTCATCTCTTTCCCCTTTGTTGCATTATAACTTCATGGCTTGCATTCGCGTCATGCATGCCTCTTTGCACGGAGCAGGACGGACGCTTGGGTCGAAACGATGTCAAGGGCTCCGAGCACTTTCACTTTCACTTTCTCTTTCCTCTCCCCCCCCCACCTCTCCTTCGTCACACGCACTTTATCTCGATGAGGAAATAAAAGACGTGGAAAAATGTGTGGCGTGGTGTGTTGGTAGGTACTTTGTTCTCGTGCCCTGACCGGTTGTGGTTACATTTGGGTTGGCAGTCTGGCTGCGTTGGACTGATTCCGATAGGCCGGGAGGGCGAGCAACTGGCCAGCAGCGGTGTTTTATGGTCGGGCTGGCGCAGGTGATGGGGACCCGGGAGAGTTGGGGATGGCACTGGGCATTGTGAGATGGGGATGCATGCATGCATGCATGTTATTTCTTTCGAATTTATTTTCATTTTCGTCTGCGTCTTCGTTTTTGTTGATCCATCAAAATTTTTTGACCCAAGAATAATGAATTTGCGCACACGAGTCTGGCCAATTTCCTAACAGCATGAATCGGAAAAGCAAGTCGTTCTTGAGCTTATCATATCGGTTCTCCTGGATAAGGGAAAGTCGAGGGGAATGGGTACTGCTTGAGTAGAAGTGTAAAAGTACCTAGTACTAGGTACTAGGTAGGTAGGTAGGTAGGTAGGTAGGTAGTGGGTATCTATTACTTGGGCAGGTACTTCGTATTGACCTCGGTATCGACTTGGACCTGAGACTCTGCTCCACCCCCTCCGTTGAGATCGCCGGACGGTGTGGTCACAAGGAGAAGGACGGGAAGAAAACTTGGAACAATCAGGTCCGGCGCCTGTTGGATTGCACATCCAGTGTTGGTGGCGTGCTGTCGGCTTCATGCTGGGTCAAGGTTAAGATAAAGTCTGGTCGGTATGCACAATGAACATCCGCATGTGTGCGTGCAACAGTCAACTGCAGACCCCTCACAGGCTCGCACAATGATGTAATTGCCTGCGGGTGGGGGGGCAAGAGCGGTTGCCTCGGGACATGGAAAGCTGCTGGTTGAATGTTCGCTTGAGGTGAATTTTGCCGACCGCAAGAAGGAGCAACACGAGCCTGGCTGGGCTGTCTGCGGTGCCGCGGGGCGCCCACCAGCATTGGACAGGGGAGGCCACGCAGGGGCAATGGCAGTGGCAGAGGCAGAGGCAGGGGCAGGGGCGGGCGCAGGTGCAGGGCAAGGCAGGGCAGGTCCGACCCCCGTGAGCGCCCTGTGAGTGCCCTGTGGTCTCAGGGTCGGGCGTGCCTTCCCCCCGAGCTGAGCTCGGCGGAGCTACACGGGCCGGCAGCATGTCGCTCAAGTGCATGTATCATTCAATGTTCACACTCGGTGACTCAGCCCACGCCCTCACGTGCACCCACTGCCGGATGGTGCAGTCAATGCTCTCTCCTTCGGCACAGGCACAGGAGAGAACGCTCTCTTGAGTCTTGCAAACGTCAGCTTGGTCCCTTGGTTGGGTCAAGACCTGCCCCGAGCAGGCAGCGATGCACCCTGGTTGTCTCGACGTCGCTTCTTTCGTCCCCCCCCCCTCCCCGCATCCCGGGCCACCTTTCGGTTGTCCACTCTTGACCGTCCATGGTTCGGCATGGCACGGCATGGCACGGCATGGCTAGCGACAGAGCCCACGTTTAATGCTTCCAATTGGCTTCGAAATGCTCGAGTTGGCCATGTAATGGCTCACCCACTGTCTATCTGTTGGTACTTGTTGGGCCGTTTTCTTTGTTGCCCGTGGCGTTGCAGCCGGCACCAGACGGACCGTCAAGTCTTGGGGCTTTTCTCCCACCCACATTCCCACTCCATGGCTCCCACAGCACCCCACAGCTCCCACAGCTCCCACAGCCAGCTCCCACAGCTCCCACAGCCAGCTCCCACGTCGCGGCGCTGAAGACTCGGCTCAAGCAACCTGTCCTCTGCCCACTCTCACTCTGTCTCTGGGGCCCTGCCATCAATGGCACAACCGTTGTCGACCATGGCGATACCTCGGGGGGAGGCGCTCCACTCACGGCCCGCCGAGGCCAGTCCACGGCCATGACCAGACCAGAGTGGAAGCAATTTTTTTTTTTTTTGGAGACTTGCTGAGGCTGCGTGCCCACTGACGTCTTCAAGCTCTATCCCCCCACACACACTGCTCTCACGCACCACCACTCACCACTCGCGCCCACCCCGCGCGCCAGACACACGCACCGCATACACACGCAAGTTGACCACCACCACCACACACACGCACATACACACACACATACACACACACGCACGCGCGCGCGCCCACTCAAAGCATCAGCTACTGCCAACCACACGTACACGGAAAAAGAGGATCCTCCTCGCAGGAATTTATTACTTAGACGCTTGCCGAGCCGCGCTGCCTGCAGTGCTTGGCTGGTCCAACCTCGTTCGCCCTCCGTCGACATTGATCAGCCCGACGCACGCTCATCTTGCATCTTGGACTCGTCACCACTGCAATTGCGATTCTTCTTGCTCTGACTCCGGCCTCGCTCGTCAAGGGCGACCCCGGATTTCATTGCCGTTGCCGTTGCCGTTGGCCGTTGCCGCGGAACGCCCTTTGTCGGTCCCTCGCTCCCTGCCTTGCTCTGCTGTCTGGTTTGATTTACGGCGTAGAGGATAGTGAATAGCAAGCGGCAGCTCGTTGCCCAGTGCATGGACTTTGGGGCCAATCAATACCAGCCCAGACCAGACTGGACACCATTTTCCGATCGAGGCCTTCGTCGCAGGCTCATCCATCGCCACACACTCCACGCTGCGAACCAGTAGACGTGTGCACCCTCATTGCCAACGCCTCAAGTTGTCTGCTCCATCTGTTTTTTCCTCGTCTCTCCATCCTTTTGTTGAGCTGGGAGTTGCCGTGAAAACCTTCCCTTTCTCAGGTTGTGGACTGGCAGTTGTGTCTCGAGTCATTCCCCCAACCCTGAGTGTACTACCCCTCACCTGCATACCGAATACCGAGTTCCTTGAACCGACGTCATGGCGTCCAAGGAGACGACGACTGTAAGTTGCCTCGCTCCTGTTTTTTTTTTTTTTTTTTTTTTTTTTCCGCAAACAACTCCCCCCCCCCTTTTTTTTTCTTATGATTTATTTTTTTCTTTTTTCTGTGTTTCTTTTTTTCCCTCGCCGTTTTCTCTTTCTGTCTTGTTCTTCTTCGAAGCAAAGATCTTTCGCTCCCTCTTTGTACCATGCGCGCATCGTCGCCCGATAGTCTTTTCCCATCGTTGCATGCCTTTTGGTGGCTTTTCATCCTGTCCACTATGCTGACCCCACCGCTCTAAAGGAGGACAAAGGTCCCAATTTCGGCGACTGCATCGATATGCCAACCTTTGAGCAAATCCTAGAGATGGACGATCCTGATGACTGTGAATTTAGCCATTCCATCGTATTTGGATTTTTTACACAGGCGGAGGAGACGTTTGTAAAAATGGACACAGCCATGTTGGTGAACCCTCCCTTTATCAATGCATGACAGTAAAAACAACAGTCAACCTCACCGTCATCATCATCATGTCGGATGACCAACACCCCCTCGCTAGCGCTGCTACTAACCCAACTCTAGAGAAGAAAAGGACTTGGAGCAACTGTCAGAGCTTGGCCATTTCCTCAAAGGCTCATCGGCCACCTTGGGCATGGTCAAGGTGCGCGACGGATGTGAGAAGATACAGCGCTTCGGCAAGAACGAAAACGTGGACGGAAGCGCGGAGCCAGACTCTGATTTATGCCTGAAACGCATCGTGGAAGCCTTCGAAACCGTCAAGGAAGACTACAACGATGTCGAGGCAAAGCTCAAGAATTATTATGCCACCAAGGGGGCCTCTACGGGCCAGACTGGTGAATAAGAAGCACGTCCTTCATTTCAGATTGGGAGTAGATTCGATTGAGTCTCCGCCAGACTCGACGGTTTAAAATATTCATTGCTAGCGATTTGAGGGTTGAGGTAATGATCAAGATAGATTATAGGATGTGACAATGGCTTGGGCGATGTTGCCCCCTTTTTCCTTTTTCCTTTTTCCTTTTTCCTTTTTCCTTTTTCCTTTTTCCTTTTTCCTTTTTCCTTTTTTTTTCTCGTTGCTTCTTCTTTGTTTTTCTGGGTATCCTCGGGCAGATGGAGTTTGTCTTGGCCGACAAGCTTCTACATAGCTCATGGCTCATGGCTCATGGCGTCAGTTTACAATGAAAGACTGGAGTTTTTTTTAGTTTTTTTTTTTTTTGTTGCCGACGTTGCGGGTTATAACTTGCTGCATTTTCTTCTTTTTTCTCCATTCTTCGTTTTTGTTGCATTTCCTTTCCGTCTCTTATATATTTTCTTTGCCATCTCTTTTTACATATTCTTTTTCCATCTTTCATCACTTGTAAACCTATGTGTTCCCTGCTCTCTTCTTTCTCTTTTCATACTTTGTGAGTGTTAAAAGTATCCAAATCGTCGTCTCGCACACGTGAGCTCGACAGCGCATGCACTGCCGAGGAGTGCTCAGTGCTCAGTGCCGGTAAACCGAAGGAGGTACTCAGGTACCTTGGTGGGGCCATAGTTGTCGTTGTGATGGGCCACCCATCGGTCTCACGCTGGTCGGAGCAGAGCAGACCAGACCAGACGTCAACAACTTGAATTGATTCAAGTGAATGCTGACTCCTGAGTACCCTGGTGACTTGGCAGATGTTTTTCTTTCCCATCTGTTGCCCTTCAACAATTCACAAACCCGGCATAGTGCCCCCAGCTTTGGCCAATCATGCCCCCCAAACCGAGTCCCCCAACACACTTCCTTAGTCTGCAGCTCGCCAGCGCGCACCTCTCACGAAGCCTCGCCGCCTTCCGCGCAGACGTCACCAGCCCCGACGGCTTCGCCATTCCCGGCGAGGCCATTCGCCCACCAGGCACGCTGCATATCACCCTGGGAGTCATGAGCCTCAAGCAGGACTTTCTCCGCCAGGACGCAATCGCCCTGCTCCGCCAACTCCAACCAAGAGCCATCCTCTCCGACGTACGCCAGAAACAAGCGGCATCCTCGTCGGCCACCCTCCCGGCACGACCCCAAAACACCACCACCAACAACGGGTTACGCATATCCCTCCGGGGTCTACACTCCATGGGCGCCCCCCCTTCCAAAACCGGCGTCCTCTACGCTTCCCCCACGGATGCCGATGGGATTCTGCACCCCTTTTGCGAGGAACTGCGCCGCCCGTTCCGGGACAAGGGGCTCATTGTGGAGCAGAGACCGCTGGTGCTGCATGTCACGGTCCTGAACACCATTTACGTGCGGCACCGGCACCGGCACAGGGACAGGGAGGAGGACACGGAGAGCGGGGAGGCCAGGCGCGGTGGCCGGAGGAGGAGGGAGAGGTTGATGCTGGATGCGCGGGCGTTGCTGGATCGGTATGATGGGTACGCTTGGGTGGAGGATATGCCGGTGACGAGGGTGGCGTTGTGTCGGATGGGCGCGAGGAAGGTGGATGGGGTTGATGGGGGGGACGAGGTGTATGACGTGGAGGGTGAGGTTGAGATCTAGGGGAACCGTATGGGTTTGGGTTGATTTTGAGGATGTGGTTACTTACATATGTATTATAACATGATTGTATAAATTTGGGTTTTTTTTTTTCTTTCTTTCTTTTTCCCTTTAGTCCCTTTTATTTCTCTTTCTCCTTATTGTCTTTTTTCCCCCTTCCTTGTCTCCTCCCTCTCTGTTTCCTCTTTCCTGTTTCTTCCTTTTCTCTTTTTCTCCTATTCGCTTTTATTTCCGTCTTTCTTCCTTTTTCTTCTCGTTTCAGGGTTTCCGTTGGATCGGGTCCCGTGCGGTTGACGTTGACAACCTGGCTCTCGTCTGACTATGCTGTACGTCAAAACCATGTGATTCAATTCGGGAGCTTCGACGTCTTGATTTATTCGTTGCCTTTTTATTTTTAGGTTTACCTTTATGTTTCTTTATTTTTATTCTATTTTTATTTCTTTATTCCCGTCGTTTTTTTCTTCTTCCCCTTACTTTTTCTTCGTTTTCTATCCATCATGCCTTTTTATTCTCTTTTCAGACATTCTCTCAGATCGGGTCACGTGCGGTGAATGCTACCAAGCAGGCTCAGTTCAACTGTGCCATATCCATGTGATTAAAGTCGCAAAAGCGTCCAGGTCTGAATGTGTTCGTCGTTTCGTTGCTTTTTT
>SRPU01000254.1:0-24889 GCA_018360185.1 Claviceps lovelessii
ATATATTAAGCTTTAAGTAATATAGTGTATATTAATTATAAGCTTTTTTAATAATATAAATATTTTAATATATAGTTATATAATAAAAAAAATATAAAATTACTTTAAAGCTATATAAATAATCTATTAAAATTAATTTTAAAAGTTAAGCCTTAAATTTAACTTAAAAAAAAATAAACTTATATATTTTATAAAATATTATATTATAGTTATAACTTTAGTTTAACTTAATATTAATATAATATAGCTAGTTTAATTTACTTACTTTTTAAAAGTTTAAATTTATTAAAAACTATATTATAAGGTATATTAAAGTTAAATTAAGTTAAAATTAATATAATAATAGCTTATACTTATATTACTTATAGTATTAATATAGGGTTATTTATTATAAAATATATATTTATTATATATATAAGTAATTTAAAGTATTATTACTTATAGTATAAAATTATACTATATTTTTATAATAATTAATAGTAAAGTAAAGAAAATAGCTAAGGTATTTATTTTTAAATAAATTAAGTACTTAAAAATAATTACTAATACCTTTAAAGCTATATTATAAGCTTTTATTAAAATTAAATTAGCTATAGCTTTAATTAATCTTTATTTTAATTATTACTTACTTTACTTTTATTATTAAATTAAAGCTAATAATATAGCTAATTAAATTTAAAATACTTATATTATAATAATAATTTAACTTTATTATAAATAAGTATATTATAAATATAAATACCTTTTAAATTCTAATAACTATTTAAACTATATATTATTTTTAAACTAGCTTTATAATTATTCTTTAAAATTATTCTTAAGTAAAGCACTTACTTTAAAGTAAAAAGATTATTAATATTAAAAAAAAGCTATTATATAAGTATACTAAACTTAAATTAAATATATAATAATAAAGCTTAATTTTAACTTTACCTTTACTATTAAAAGAATTTATATTTACTTTAGCTTTATTAAATATAAATTTATAGTATTTATTTAAATATATATAAAATAAATTAAGCTTAATATCTTTCTTTATAATTACTATATTTTTAAAGTAAATTTATTAATATATAGCTATTAAACTAATAATAAAGACTATTATTATATTTTACTTTTTTATAAAAACCTTTACTATTTTTACTTTATAAATATAAACATACTACTAATATATAACTAATATAAGGTTAGAAAGGCCCTTAAAAAAATAAACTAGCTACTATATTTATAAAATAGCTTATTTTAATTAAGTATATCCCTTAGTATAGGCTTATATATACTTTATAATAATAATAAGCTAAGAATATTAAAAACTTAATATAGTAAAGTATTTAATATAGTATAAAGGTAGGAATAGTAAAAGGCTATAAAGGTATTATATTTAGTATAGAATAATTTAATATATAAATTATATTAAATAAAAAATAATAAATAGTAGCTAAAATAAAATATTATAAGTATAGTATATTTATACTACCTTTAGCCTTACTCTTTCTTAGCCTTTTTTTTAATCTCTCTTTTCCCTTCCCCCTTATTCTTTACTACTTTCTTTTTCTTTCTCTTTTTAATATAGCTTTATACTATAACTAAGTTAAGCTTATAAATTTTCTATAAAATATTATTATACTTCTTTAATATATTAATAATATAGTAAGCCTATAGTAATTGTTGAAAATAACAGGGTTATTTACAGGGGATTCCTCACTATTAGTGCTATAATTATAGTGCTTATAGAAGCATCTTATAGGGGGGGGGCTTTGCTAGCCAGCAAAGCCAGTGCAAGCCAGCAAGTGCGCGCGCACGCGGCATAACCACGGAAATCTAACTAAAGGTTATGTGCGTAGAGCTTATAGCTATAAAGTCCCTATAAATCTTTACTTTTTGCCCTTCTATGCCTATTTTAATAGCTATATAATTAGGCTAATAGCTATTAGGTATAGGGCTAACTTTAGATTAAATTTATAGGGTAACTAGTAAAGCTATAGAGGAATGGATTAAATAGGCTAACTAAGCTGCTAAAGGTAGCTTAGTTAGTAAAGGTAGTTAGTTTTTACTGTTTTTTATAATAAGGAGAAATTTATAAAGAATTCTAAGACTAGATTCTTTATTACTAAATTCTAGGCTTTCTTTCTATATAATTATCTAAAAAATTAATTTTTAAGTTATATATATTAATTTTTACTAAGCTAACTAATTAGTAAGTATATTAGTAGCTAATTTATATAGCTATAAGTTTATTTTTTTGTTTTTCTATATAAATAAATTTTATAAAAATTAAAAAGTAGCTTATAAAGCCTAGCTAATAACTAGAATCCACTAATAAGGTTAGTAGGTATATAAGAGAAGGAAGTAAAAAACCCCCTTATAGCTACTAACAATATAGACTATTAGAATTACTCTTACTAGCTATATATACCTATAAAGTAAGGTATTAAATATAATTTATTAAATATTATTATTATAAATTCTTTAGTAAATTAAATAGTGCTAAAAGTAATATAAAAGCTTCTATTTTATATAAATTTAGCTAACTATAGCTTGCTATAGTGCTCTACTCTATAAAGCAGTAGACCTATATATATATATGCTAACTAAGCCCACTACCTTAGTAAGCTATACTTTATAGCACCTACCTTAGTTATTTTTAATAGGTTATAAGCTTAAAAGAGAACTTTTAGTATTTATAAAATTTACTAAATTTTTCTATAATAAAATAAAAATACTACTATATTTATAAAGAGTGTAAAAGTTATTATTCCTTCTATAAAAAAGAATAAATTTATTAAAAAGAAGTTTTTCCTTCTATAAAAAAAGAAAAATATAGTATAGAAGAATTCTTACTTTTATAAAAATTTAGAATTAGCAAAAATAGGGATATTTTACCCTATAAGAATTTTTCTTATAAATAAAATAAATTTCTCTAGAAGACTTTACTTCTATAAAAGAAAGGCATAAAAGACTTTACTTCTATAAAAAGGAAGATATAAAAGATTTCCTACTTCTATAAAAAAAGGGAGATATAGTATTTCTACTATAATTTAGAAGACTACCTTCTATAAAAGAGTAAATAAAAGATTTCCTACTTTTATAAAATAAAAAGTAGAAAATTCCTTTAAATAAAAAAAAGGAAATATAAAAGTCTTTTTTTTTATAAAATAAAAAAATATAGAAGCTTTCTCTTTTATTAAAAATAAAAGAAAATTATAGAAACAATTCCTTTTTTCTATAAGAAAAGACTTTATAAGCTTTATAACTTTTTAAGGCAGTATATATAAGATATCCTTTAAAAATAAATAATAGGGATTTAGGCTAAATTAGCTAAGGGGTCCCTACCCTAGAGCAGTTATAGGCAGAGTATATAAATTAATAGATTTTATAGCAAAATAATAATATTTCTAATATTTTAAAAAAATTAGAAATTTTAGTAGCTACTATTACCTTTACCCTAGCTATAGCTTTAAAACCTATAGCAAAGCTAATATAAGAAAGAACTTAAAAAAGCTTAGAAAACTAAAATTCTAATAAAAACTTAGATATTCTTAATTCCCTTAATAATTCTATTATTAAGGAATTTAATAAAAGAGTTTATAGCTTTTTAAAGGGGGCTAGGCTAAAGGGGCTAGAAAATTTTAATTAGTAAAAGCAGGCACTAAATACCTAATTTAGAGCACTAGAAATGCCTAATTTTTTAGAAAACCCTAGTATTTCTAAAAATCTTAGTAATTCTAACTAAGCTATAATTCTTATGCTTTTAAGAGATAGCTACACTAAAGGCCCCTAAAATGCTATAATTTAGTAAAAAGACCCTTTAGAGGCATATAGTGTTTTAATCCATTAGTATTCTTAAAGTGCTAAAATATAATGTAGTATTCTATACTATTAATTTTATAGCCTAAATTTTTAAGGCTTTAAGGGTTCCTTAGAGTCCTTTAATGCTTTATTTAATAACTTACTAACTAGGTTAAATTTAGTAAGCGTTTTTATAGAGCCTATAGATTAAGTAAATTAGTATTTATAAGCACTAAAATCTACCTTTCCCTACTAAGTAAAAAGGTAAAGATTTTCTATTAGGACTTTTAGGGCTTTAGGGAACCCTATAGGGGCACTAAATTTATAATTTTTAATAGCTAACTTACTTAAAGAGTAAAGAGATAAGAGCTCTTTAGTAGCTAAAGCTTTAAATTATAAAGCTACTACCTAAAAGTCTATATATAGAGGTATTAAAGAAAATAAGTCCTTTAAAAACCCTTATAATAAAAATAATAAGAAAGAAGAGAATTCCTTTAAAGAAAATAAGGGGAATTCTAAGCCTAATTTAATAAGAAAAAGGGTAAAAAAGGGCAAAAATCCTTTAAAAAAGCTAAGGATAATAAAGATAAAGGTTAGGAAGAAACCTTTATACTAGGAAATTTTAACCTTTTATTAGAAGCCCTAAAGCCCTATAAAAAACCTAGTAGCCCTAGTGCTTTTAGTAATTTTAATAAGAATTCTAGTAATTTTAGCGAAAATTCTAGTATTTCTTCTAGTAATTCTAGCACTAAAGAAGATAAGCTTTTAAAAGAAAAAAAGTTTCTTTTAATGCCTTTAACTTTAGTTATAAAGAAGATATAAGAAATTTACTTCTTTATAATATAGGCTTAATAGTGCATTTAATTAATTCTAAAGAGCACTTTATAAGCTATACTACTTATAAAAAAGGGGAAGCTAGCTCTATAACTATTAGTGAGGGACCTATTTATTCTAAGGGATATAGTAAGGCTAAATTCTTAGTATTATACTAATAAAATCCTAATAAATATAGGCCTTTAATTCTATAAAATGCACTATATTTACTAAAATTAGAAATAAATATAGTTAGTAATTTAAAGCACTATTTAGTAGAAGGCTATATATCTAAAAATTTATTATTTTTAGTAGATAGGTCTTATATTAGTCTCTTAAATGTTAAAAAGCATGGATTTTTCTTTTAGCTTAAAGATTCTAATTCACCCCTTCTAAAATTACCTTCTAGCTACTCTAAGGGGCACTATATAGGTTATTTTAGCTACCAGGCTAGCCCCCTATAGAGGTTACTAAGAAAAAACCCTTTATAAAGTCTATTTAGCCCCTAAAAAGGCTAAAAAGGTTAAAGAATTAGGGAATTTACACCCCCCTAATCCTATTGTCCCTTCTTTATAAAATATTTAGAAAGTAAGCTAAAGCTAGGCACCTTTTATAGAGGGGGTCCCCCTAATTTCTAGGGAAAACCCCCCTAATTCTATACTATTAAAGGCACCTAAATCTAACTTTATAGAGGATTTATAGGGCTTAGTAAATAAAAAACCTTTTATTATTTCCTCTAAACCCTTTATAACCCTGCCTTTAATAGCTAGCTAAGAGGCCTATAGTTCTTAAGGAGCCTAGCACTAGAAAGCTAAGAAAGAAGGCCCTATAGTAGTAAATAAGCTTAGGGGAAAATTAATAATTTTAGATTACTCTATGCCTAAAGACCCCTATAACTTAGATTTTCTAAATTTTAGTAGCTGCTCTAAATTTAAATGTTTTTATCTAAAGGGTGAAAAGGTTAATTTTACTTACTAAATTTAGCTTATAGTAAAAGAGATAAATAATCCTAATTTTATTTTAATCTATTAAAATAAGGCTAATAGCTTTTATAATATTCCTTAGAATATTATAAGGAATAACTCTTTAGAGGGGGATCTAAGTGCCCCTTAAACCCTTATAGGGATTAATTCCTTAGAGGGGGAAAATAACTAAAAAGAGGACTTTATTTTTATTTTTATTAAGAATTACCCTAAAGGATCTATTTTAGGTCCAATGGTTAGAAGAGGCCCTAAGCTTACCCCTAGCCTTAGAAATTCTTATATTTCTAATTATAAATAATTTTTAACTAGAGGTTAAAAATCTAAGAAAAACAGATTTTTATATAGTAAGCCTTTATAAATAATTCACTATAAGTGTTATGGACTAACCCGATTGGGTCATCGCGGATGTCTGCGCAGTCAATACCGGTCTCCCGGATCCCCTTACTAGCTGCGCTAGCTACAAGCTAAGGCAAAAGGATACGCATTAATTAGGTTAGCAAGATCTAATTAATTAACATCTATATTAGTTAGTTATACGCTAGGGTAGGTGCTAGCTGCGCGCAGTCCGTAGCCTAAGGTTAGGTTAAAAACCTAGACTATAATATAGCCCCACTTTCCCCACCCTCTTAACTAATACTGTATACCCTTTAAGGGACCCACTTCTCTCTGCTTATAGTAGGTCCTTATAAGCCTAAGCATAACCCCCGCCTATATACACATATACACACACATATAGGGATTGAACCTATGACCTTAAACCTAATTAATTATTATAGACTAACCTAATTAGGTTATTGTAGATATCTGCGTAGTTAATACTAGTCTCCCAGATCCCCTTGCTAGCTACGCTAGCTATAAGCTAAGGCAAAGGGATATGCATTAATTAGGTTAGCAAGATTTAATTAATTGACATCTATATTGGTCGGTCGCACGCTAGGGTGGGTGCTAGCTGCGCGCAGTCCGCAGCCTAAGGTTAGGTCAAAGACCTAGACCATAACAATAAGGCTCTTTTTTTGAAGAAAATAAGATTTTAAAGCCTAAGTCCTTAAAGGAATTCCTTAAGGCAGATATCTTTAAAAATAATTAAAAAATATAAGAATAAATATATTTTTTAAAGGCCCTAATATATTTATAAATTTACTTTACCTTAAAGTAAGGCTCTTACTGTTTTTCTTATCTTATTATTTCTAAAACTTTCTAGAAGCTTTAGTAGCTTATAGAAATCTTTTTTATATAAAACCTTTTTTCTAGTAATTATTATATTTTATTACTAAAGCTACTATAAGCTATACCTAGTTAAAGGCATAAAATAATTACAAAAACACCTAGAAAATTAAAAATAATTATAAAAATAAAGAAAGAATAAGGTCTTTGCTTTTAATAGTAATTCCTTTATAAAATGCTATACATTATTATAGTAAAAAGTTATCTACCCTAAAGCCCTAATTTTAGGCTCTATAATTCTGTAATTTACTTATATTTTAGAATTTTCCTAGATTTTATATAACTTTTTTTTTTGCTTTTACCCTTAGCGCTCTATAATAACTAGCCCTAATACTTCTTTAAAGAAGGTATTAAAAATAATAGGGTTATTTATAGGGGATTCCTTACTATTAGTACTATAATTATAGTGCTTATAGAAGGATCTTATAGGGGGGGGGCTTTACTAGCTAGTAAAGCTAGTATAAGCTAGTAAGTGTGCGTATATATGTAGTATAACTATAGAAATCTAACTAAAGGTTATATATATAGAGCTTCTAGCTATAAGGTCCCTATTAATCTTTACTTTTTACCCTTCTACACCTATTCTAATAGCTATATAGTTAGGCTAATAGCTATTAGGTATAGGGCTAACTTTAAATTAGATTTATAAAGTAACTAGTAAAGCTATAAAGAAATAAATTAAATAGGCTAACTAAGCTGCTAAAGGTAGCTTAATTAGCAAAGATAGTTACCCTATAATATTAGTTTTTACTGTTTTTTTTTTTTTTTTTTTTTTTTTTTTTTTTTTTTATAATAAAAAGGAACCCCGTAGCGCAGTGGTCAAGCATCATAGAAAACCTCGTCACTTTTCTTACGTAAGCAAGAATTATAGAGGGGTTATGGGTTCGATTCCTATATGGGGTATAGTTTTTCCTTAGTGTAGTGGGGGCTGCATAATAAGGAAAAAATAGACTTTAATTAGCTAAAAAAGTAGGGGCTTTTCTAGCTAATTAGTAGCTTAGTAAGCTAGGAAAGTGGGTCTAGTCCCCCTACTTATCTTAGCTTACTAAGCAACACGGATTAGCTACTTCTACGTTATAAATAGGTAGAATACCCCTAGCTCTTAGGTTATAAAGCCGGTTTGCAGCTATAATTACTAGAAAAAAAAATATAGAATAAGGAAATAAAAGTAGAGACGTAGGGAAGGTTGTAATAGGATAGTGGGAGAGGGTAATCTAAAGGAAACTAGATTTTATAGAAGGAAAGCGGGCTTTAAAGAAGTTATTAAAAAATATATTTAGTAAGGTTTTTTATTCTATTAGGCAACTAACTAATTAGCTAGCAAGCTAGCTAATTAGTAACCTAATAAGGTTTTCCTTAACTAGATAAAAAATTTAGAAGCAGAGGTTCTAGATACGGCTAAGCATAAATTGCTTAGACGGCTAGCGTAATAAACAATAACAATAATAAAAAGGAATTTATAAACAATTTTAAGACTAGATTCTTTATTACTAAATTCTAGGCTTTTTTTCTATATAATTATCTAAAAAATTAATTTTTAGGTTATATATATTAATTTTTACTAAGCTAACTAATTAGTAAGTATATTAGTAGCTAATTTATATAGCTATAAGTTTATTTTTTTATTTTCTTATATAAATAAATTTTATAGAAAATAAAAAGTAGCTTATAAAGCCTAGCTAGTAACTAGAATCTACTAATAAGGTTAGTAGGTATATAAGGGAAGGAAGTAAAAAACCCCCTTATAGCTACTAACTATATAGAATATTAGAATTACTCTTACTAGCTGTGTATACCTATAAAGTTAAATATTAGATATAATTTATTAGATATTATTATTGCAAATTCTTTAGCAAATTAAATAGTGCTAAAAGCAACGCAAAAGCTTCTATTTTACGTAAGATTTAGCTAACTATAGCTTACTGCCATGCTCTGCTCTGCAGAGCAGTGGACCTGTGCGTGCACGCTTACTAAGCCCAATACCTTAGTAAGCTGTGCTCTACAGCACCCACCTTAGTTATTTCTAATAGTAATATCTTATTCTTAACTAAAGTTAAGGCTAAAATTACTATAATATTATTAAGTAACTATATTACTACTATAGTAGCTACCCCTACCTTTTTTTATAAGTTATTATACCTTTTTTAAAATAGTATTATACTCCCTAGCCTATCCTTAGGTTAGTACTATATTAGTATTATAATAATACTATAATAATATTACTATATATTTATATTAATAAGCTCCCTAAAGGTATAAAGATTTTATATATTTATTACCTATTTAATAATTTTTTAGTATAAAGTAATATTTTAGTTTAGCTATAATACTAATTAGCTATTAGTTTATTATTAATATAGCTAATATATAAAATACTTACCTTTAAATAAGTTTTTTTTACTTTTATATACTTAGATATATACTACTAGTATTTATATAAATTAGAGATAATAGTAATATAGATATAAGGAGAGTACTAACCTTTAGTATAATAATATTATATATTAATATTTTTAGCTTATATTAAGTAAGCATTATAAAGCTAATCTTTAAGCTATCTAAGCTATACTATAGATTAGTATTAATAGTATATTAAATTAAAGTTAATACTTACCCCTAAAGTAATAATTTTATTTATAAATAGTATTTTAATTAGCTTTATAGTTAATAGAGAGTAGTAATATAATAGTATTACTATAATAAAAGATTAAAAGTATACTTATAATAAAAGTAATTAATAAAAAAGGAAAAAAGAAAAGAAAAAGCTAAAAAGAAAAAGAAAAAAGTAGCTTTTATAATTATTTCTTTCTTCTTTATATAACTAATAGTTAGCTAGTATTTAGTTTACTAATAGCTAGCTATTAGCTAGTATAGCTAATATTATAAAGGTATAAAAGCTAATAAAAGGTTTTTAGTAAAAAAGTAATAGCTTAAGAAAAATAGTAAAGAATTAATATAATATTTAATAAAAGTTACTAATGTAATTTATAATAATATATAAATTACCCCCTAAGGGTAATTTACTACTTTACTATACCTTTACTAACCTACTCTAATTCTTATTTTATAATATACACTCTTTTCTAATACTAGTTAAGTTTAGCTAGTAATATATATTTATATATAGTTAGAACTAGCGTAGAGCTACTTTAGCTTTATAGTAAATACTATTATAGTTATATATAGGTTTTTCTCTCTACTTTAGGGTTTTTTTTATATAGTTTTAGTAGCGGAGGTACTAGCTATTAGGCCTAGCCTAACTAGACTATTAATAATAATAATAATAATTTAAGTAAGAATATTAATAATAATTAAAGTATAAGTAAGTTATTTATAGTAAACTATATTAAAGGCTACTAATATATTTAGCTAAAATAATAAAATAATATTACAATAGTATTATATTACTTATATAAATTTTATGAAAATATTTAAAGTAATTTTTATACATTAATTTATTTTATTACTTATTTATAAATTAAATGGCACTTTATTTAACTTAGCTATAAAAATAAGCTAACTTATTATTATTACTTTTATAATTTTATCAATTATATTAAAAAGTAAAATAAACTATTAAGCCTTTACTTTTTATTACTTTATTAAAGTTATATTTAATTTATAAAGAATAATAACTTTAGCTTATTAATATAAAGCTAAGTAATAACTAATATAATAATATATATTTAATAGGTAAATAAGGGTTTTAGCTAGTAGTTTACTATATACTTTAAGGTAATTTATTAAAAGTTTATTAATTTTAAATACTTTTTAATTAATTAAGCTTTTTATAATATTGTAAATTTTATTAGTATTAAATTAGTTTTTTATTAAAAATATAGTAATATTAAGGTAGTTATTTAAGTTATTTAATATATTATTTAATTAAGCTTAAAAAAAAGAAAAAAATATTTAGCTAGAATAATAGCTTTCTTTTAATATATTTCAATAATTATAATATTAATACTCTTATTTTATAAAAAAAAGGAAATTTACTATAATTTTAATAATAATTTACTATAAAGCTATACTTATTATTTAGGTTTTTAAAGATTTCTATAATAAATAGTTTTAGTCTTACTTAGTATATACTAAATACTATAATATTTATTATAAATAACTTAATTCTATACCTAAGCTATATTAGTTATAATTTATTAGTTATTTTTAGTATAAAATACTCTTTATTATTAAAGTATTTTTTTAGTATTTTAAATTACTTTGTATATATAATAATTTCATTATAAATTTAGTTTAAAATTACTTTAAAGTTTTTTTAAAACTATTAAATTTACTAAAAATTATAATTTAATTATTATTTACTTTATATAGTAATGACTTTTTTAAAAAAAGTAAAGAAATAGGTTTATAATATTAAGTTAAAATTATAATATAGCCTTTATAATAATTAGGTTATTACTTATATATTTTTATTTAAATTAAGGTAAACAATTACTATATAATTTAGAGCTAAAGCTAATATAAATTAGCTATAATATATAATTAAACCTAATAAGGTTTAGTTTTTTTAAAAAGTTAATATTTATATTATAAGTAGCTTATATATAATTAATAATATTATTTTGTTTATTATATATTCTTTAAGTTACTTTACCTTAACCTATTATAAGTTTAAGTTATTAATACTTTATAAGTATAAAAAGTATATTATATTTTACTAAGGTTTAATTATACTAATTCTAAAGTAAATAATATTAGTTAAAATTATTAATAAAAATGTTATAATTAAGAAATAAAGCTAAGATAAATTTAATTAATAATAAAGCTTAATTAAATTTATAAGTTAAAAAATAAATAAAGTAAATATTATATTTAGCTATTATAATAAAGTATTAGTTTTTATTTACCTATATTATTTATAACTTAGGTTTATACTAATAGTATATATAAATTATAGTTTAGCTATCTTAAGTTATAAGTTAGAGATAGCTAAGGCTAAAACTTAATAATTTACTATTTATAATCTTTAGTTTCTATATTACTATTATATTAGTTTTAAGTTAAAGTTTTAGTATAAAGTATATTAAGTAGTTTTTCTTTTATATATTTTAGTATATAACCTTAATTATATACCTTATATTATATTTTAAGTTAAGCTTAGCTTATATAAGGCTATAGTAATTATAAATTATTAGCTTAAAAAGGCTAGTATAGCTATTTATAAATATTATATTAATTCTAGTCTTAATTTAGAAAAATAGGTATATAGTTTACTAACTTACTTTTATAGCAATGCCTTCTATAATAGTGGGTTATTTATATCTTATCTCTAGCTATAGCTAGGCATTTTAGTCTAGCTATCCCATTCTAATTAGGGGAGAGGTTCTGCGAAGGCCAGGGGCCGTGCCAGGTACGCGGCGCATGCTTGGCTCCATTGTCCGTTAGCAGTGTTGCATTTAACAATGGTTTTGCAATGGACTTAGGGAGGTACTGCTATAGTTATAGGGCGGACCTATTAAACTAGGGATTAGGAGATCCCCTTAGTAGTAATACTAGCTTAGCTTAAAGTTAGTATATTTTTAGTATTTATAGCCTTCTTAACTATATATTTAATTACTTTTTTAAGGTTTTAAACTATAATAAGCTTATAAAGTAATAGTAAAGTTATTATTATTATTATTATAATAATAAGGGTTTAAGGTATTAAGAGGCTATATTAAGTATATATTAAGGCTATATTATTTATATAAAGAATAATATTTTATATACCTTTTAGTATTATTATTAATATAAGTTTTGCTATTTTATTATATTTAATTATAAGGTAATTTATTACTTAGTTATATATAAATAATAATATAAAAGTAAGTTAAAATACTATTAATAGAAATTTATTTTAACTTCTAAATAAGTAATAATAGCTTTATATAAAGCTATAGGTTTTATTATTAATATTTATTAATATTACCTTATTTACTATACTTATATCTTAGTACTAATATACTATTAAAAATAAAGGTAAATAAATATAGTAATTTTTTTTCTTTACTTTTTAAGAGATTTAGAGTTAGTTTTACGTTACTACTGTAGTGCAGGCGAATGTATAAAAAGTTGTTTTTTTTTAAAATAAAATAGTTATTATTATTGAAATATAAATATTAATAATTAGCTTTATAATACCTTATAATATTTTCTAAAATCTATCTTATCTATACTGCTTTTTTAATAGCTATAAGCTTTATACTTAACTTATTTATATTAAAAAACTTATAACTTTATAAAGTTAATAAAGTTAATACCTATTATAGCTATATTACCTTTATAATTATATTTTAATATAGAGTTAGTAATAAGCTTTAATATACGCCTTAATTTAATATAAGTTAATATTTAAGGTAATATCATAGTATTATATAATTATTATTGAATAATAAAGTCAGATATACTATAGCTTATATAGTAGTTTTTTATATATTCATTAAATTTTATTTAAAAATATATCAGCTTTGTGATATTTACTTATATATTACTATTAGTAAAGTAAAGCTTTCATTTAGAATAAATTAAATAGCATTATTAAATATTTACTTAAATATTATTTAAATTAATTTAGCTTTATAATTATATATTTCTTCTAATAAAGGTTTCTAAGTATTATATTTAAATAATCAAAAAATTAGCTTAGTATATATTAATAGTTATAACTTAATTTAAAAATAAAGCTCTTTATACTTTACCTTTAAATAAAAGGTTTTAATTAAATAAAGAACTATTTATTATAGTCTATATTAATAAAGTTTAAATTAGCCTTTAGTATATATATTATTAATTTTTACTTAGCTTAAAATAAAGCTTTATTTTTATTATCAAGGTTTGTTATTAAAAAGAGCTTATATTTAAGTTTTATTTAGTTAAAATATATAGAAGTCTTTCTATAAATACTTAATTTATTAAGAGTACTTAATAATATAATTTTTTAAGCTAAGCTATTATTAAAGCAATAGTTGTATAAAAGTAGTATAAGTTTTATATATTACTTAATTAACCTCTTTATTTATTATACTAAGCATTTATTATATTATTTATAAATAAATAAATATTATAAATAATAATATAATAAATAATTACAATTATAAACTTACTTAAATAGCTATCACAATTTAGTATTATAAAGTTATTATTATTTATAAAGGAAAATAAATAGCTAGCTTTTTTTACTATATATTTACTTTATATATATAATATATCTATAGGGTTTGCTCTATAGGTGTAATAGGTCTCCTTATATACTCCTCTTCTGCTCCGTTAAGGATGTGAGCCGCCAGCTTAAATCTATTATAATAATATTTTTTTTATTATACTTAATAAATAGTTAGTTTTTATAAAATTATAATAAAGGTATAATTAATTAAATAAGTAATTCTTCTAATAAATATTTTGTTTTAATTAATTATTTATTATTTTTTAAAAACAAAGATTAAATTATTAAACATAAATATAAAATATTATTTTATAAAATAAAAATTTAAATATAGAAAATATACTATAATATATTTATTAAATAAAGATTAGTATTTAAAGGTATAAATCTTTACTTTATTGTATAAATATGTATACTCTCCCTTTTATATTTCTCTTTAGTATACTACTAAGTTATAATAAGGGCACTATACACCTTACTCTTTTATACCCCCCTTAGACTTTATAAAGCTAGCTATACGTTTTTAACGTAGGTGATTATAGCAGGGAGTGGCCATGACAATAGCTTTACTATAAATAATAAAAAGGTTACATATAGGTTTTCCTCCCTACTTATTACCTACGACCCACTGTAGCATTAGGTGCGCTAGACTATTGCAGGTATGTAAGGTTTTCCCTTGATAATGTGCCTGTTAGTGCAGCAGTGTGCGTTGTGTGTAAACGTTAAAAGCACCAGCCGTGGGCTGGATGTGTGGAAGGGAAGTTGTGCAAATATTAATGCTAACGTTCTTTGTGACAGCTAAGGTCGGGTTTGGTCGGAAGATTTACGAGGCGGTCAGGCTAGGCAATAAATTATGAGGTTATTAAAGACTGGCTAGCTATAATATCTAGGTCTAGAGGGTAGTTTATATAGAAAGAGGCTATTCTAAGCTTATAGGGAATATGCAGTAATTGCGGAGGGAGCTTATAGCGGATATGTAGTAATTAGGGGCGTAGCTTACTATATATGTACAGTAAGCGCTATGTATAATATAATTAGTTAAGCTATTAGTTAGAATAAGGTTAATCTAGTCTATAAAAGTAGTCTATAATATATTCCCCCCTTTTTTAAGGTCTTTTATTCTTAAAAACCTATTTTATTTAGCCTTAGGCAGCTATTTTTTCTATAGCTTTAAGTTTTTCCTTATAAATATTTTCCTTTTTTCCTCTCTTTCCCTATCTTTAGCTTCTTTTATTAAAAACTACTATATTTAGTTTTCCTAATTAACTATATAGGTCTGCCGCTTAATTTATTATATCTTATTATTATAATAATTTATTTACTTATATTAATAAATATAGTTATAATATAATGCCATATTTATTTTATTCTTCTTAAGGGCTATAATATAGAGTAGTTAAGTGTTTTCTAAAGTATAGTAAATATATTTACTATAGTTATTCTTATAATGCTTCTAATACTATGTTTAGTTCTTATTAGTTATTTTTTTATACTTTTATTATTCTTTTTAGCTAATATATAGAAGTAACCTATATTATTATTAAGTCTAAATATTAAAGTAAGAAAGAGAAATTAGTAGAAGAGTTATTAGCTATAAGATAGAAGGTTTTATATAAGGCTTAAGTAAATATTAAGGGATTATTAAATTACCTAGAATATCTTTATTATTAAAAGTAATTATTACTTTATAAAGGAGATATAATAGTATATTTAGGGCTTTGGTCCTTAGATAAGCTTAAAGCTTAAGAATAGGCTATACTAGCTTTAGCTCCTATAGTAGAAAGTCCTTTAGTATTAAATACTATTAATTAGGATATTTTTAATATATTCCTAGTTAATTCTTCTTTATAATATCACATTATTAGTGCTATTCTTATAATACTTTTATTTTTAAAGCTAATAAATAATATTTAATTATAGGTTTAGCTAAATTAATATTTTTATTATAGAATCTAGTAATTTCCTTATTATAATAAAAGAGATTAGTTATAAGTTTCTATATACTATCTTAGTAATTATATTTTTTTTATTTAATTAAATATTTCTATCCCTTATTAATATATCTAAATCCTAAGATTTTTTAAGCTTATATTTATAATTATCCTTAATCTTAAATTATTATATTTTTAAGGCTTAGGTTTTAGTAAGTGCTTTTTCTAAAAGTAAGATATAAAAAATAGGGTATATTTTTATAGTTAGGGGTAATAAAAGTTTATAATTAATATTAGAGATCTTTTTCTTGACATTAAAGGATCCTAATTCCTTATAATTTAGCTTATTACTAGGTTATATAGTTTTAATATATTTTTATAAAAGATATACTATACTTTTCTCTCTTAAGGTTAATCCTTTTTCTCTTTTTTAATTATAGTATTTTACTATTTATTTTCTTATAAATTCTAGTTTTTATTTTATTTACTTATATAGCCTTTTTAGCTATTTTACTAATAATATAGCTTTTTCTATATTAAATCCTTTTAATAGGGTTTAAAGCACCTTAGGATTATATTTATAGTTAGTATAATATAGTAATATCCCTATAGATTAAGCCATAGCATTATGATAGGTAAGTTATACTATAGGTAACTACATTACTTAATTATTTTATTTATAATTTATATAATATTATAAATATTATTTTAGCATTTAGTTTAGACATTTAGTCCATTTATTAGTTGATAAATAGTATACTATACTAAGTTAATGTTTAGTACTAAGTGAGGTTGTTAAGGTTTACTAGAATTTTAAAGTAAATATAATGCCTTAGTTTAAAATAATTTCTTTTCAAAAACTATAGTTACTAGCTATTATTTAAAGGAAAATATATATAAGTTTCTTAGTATTACTAAATTCCTTATATAAAAGAAAGTACCTATACTTTATTAGTTAGTTAATTACTATAAAAATACTATTATATTCTATATTAATTATAGATTCTTTTAATAATAGTAACTTAATAGTATAATTAAAAGTAATGGATTTCTATAGAAGTTACATAACTTATAGTAGTTTAAGTTCTTTATATAGCTTATAGTATATAGCTTTACTATAGGTATACTAAGCATAAAAGGTTACTACTTTATATACTACTTTCTTAATTCTTAGAAAGTTAAAGGTTTATTATATCTTATTTTTAGTTTTTTAAATTCCTTAGTAGCTAAATATAGGGTATTTATATAATATTTTAATAGATTTCTTCCTTAGTATTTCTAAAATCTAGATTCTTCCCTTATATATAGGTAGAGTAAAATATTTTAGTATATATTCCTTAGGTAAGTTATCTTTATATTTATTTATTTATTTCAGGATATTATTATATATAGGGTGCTTTGCTTTAATATATAATATTATATTAATTAATCATTATTATAGACTATTTTTAGGGTTTACTTTAAAGAGTTATTTTAATTTTAATAGTATTCTCTGATTATAAAATTACTTACTAACTTAAGGTATTAGCTCTACTATTCTTAGATTCTTTTCTATAGATTATTTTATAATTAACTTCTAAGAGATATTCTCCTTAGCATATTAATAGGCATTTAACTATTATATTATAGAAAAGTAAGTAATATTTTTATAATTTATATATACCTTAACCTTATAGTAGTTTCTCCGGAGATAGTATCAAAATTCCTTAAGGGTATTAATAATAGTAAGAAATTCTTTATTATAAATCAAGTAATTAAGTTCTGTTCGAAAAAAGAGAGGTGGGATCCGGATCCCTAGAATTAAAATTACGAAGGCTTATATACTTTTAACACTCCCCCTAGACTTGTAATACGCTAGGAGCCCACTACGGAGTAACCTTATACTAATACTCTCTAAAAATCGTTTTTTCTAGTTGTTAGACAGGTTCGAACCCATGGCCTTGCAGGGAGCAAATCCCTACTGTAGCGGCTTTCACGTAGAGTGTGCGTGTAGTGCAGCTAGACCACTGCGCCACCGGGCTTATAACCTGTTCGAACAAAGAGAGGTGGGATCCAGATCCCTAGAATTAGAATTACGAAGGCTTATATACTTTTAACAAGTTCTATACTATATAATTTTTTAAAGTAAAAGGTAATAAGGTATAGTTTTCCTTCTTTATTATATTAACTAATTTACACTTCTAAGGTAAACCTAAAGGTATTAGTTTTTAATTTAATAGGTTTCTAGAGATTAAAAGTAATAAGTATAGGTTTCCTTAGTATAGCTTTCTTAATTTAATTAAAGGCTTGCTATATTCAGTTATTTTATTTCTAGGTAATACTGCTTTTAGTAAGGTTATAAAGAGAGATTATAATTTACCTAAAATTCTTAATAAATTATTAGTAATAGTTAGTAAATTTAATAAAGCTTTATACCTCCTTAACTATCTTTTATTATAGCTAATCCTTTATAGAGTTAAACTTTAATTATTCTATTTTAATTTCTTTTAATTAAATTATATATTCTAAGAAACTAACTTCTTCAATATAAAACTTGCTTTTCTTAGGTTTTATAAGGAGATTAGCATTCTAAAGTAATTATAATACCTTATATATATATGCCTTATATTTCTTAAGTATATTAGAGAAAATTAGAATATTATTAAAATAGACTATTATAAAAATATTTAAATATTCCCTTAAAATATTATCAATTATTTATTAAAATATAGTAGGGGTATTAATAAGCCTAAAAGGTATTATTAAATATTTAAATAACCTAAATTTATTATTATTATTATTATTACTCTAGTTAGGCTAAGCCTAATAGCTAGTACCTCTGCTACTAAAACTATATAGGAAAAACCCTAGAGTAGGGAGGAAAACCTATATATAACTGTAATAGTATCCGCTATAGAGCTAAAGTAGCCCTGCGCTAGTTCTAACTATATATAAATATATACTGCTAGCTAAACTTAACTAGTATTATAGAAGAATGTATATTATAAAACTAGAATTAGTATAAATTAGTAAAGGTATAGTAAAGTAGTAAATTACCCTTAGAAGTAGTCTATATATTATTTTAAGTTACTTTAGTAACTTTTATTAGGTATTATATTAATCCCTTACTATTCCCTTTAAGCTATTACCTCCTTATTAAAAACCTTTTACTAGCTTCTATACCTTTATAATATTAGCTATACTAACTAATAGCTAGCTATTAATAAACTAACTACTAGCTAATTATTAGTTATATAAAAAAGAAAGAGATAATTATAAAAGCTACCCTTTTCTCTTTATTTTTAGCCTTTTCTTTTCTTTTTTCCTTCTTTATTAATTACTTTTATTATAAATATACCCCTAACCTTTTATTATAGTAGTATTACTATATTACTACTCTTTACTAACTATAGAGCTAATTAAGATACTATTTATAAATAAAATTATTACTTTAAAGGTAAGTACTAACTCTAACCTAATACGCTACTACTACTAACCTATAGTATAGCTAGGCTAGCTTAAAGACTAGCCCTATAAGGCTTATTTAATATAAGCTAAAAATATTAATAAATAGTACTATTATACTAAAGGTTAAAACTCCTCTAATGCCTATACTATTACTATTTTTAATTTATATAAGTATTAATAATATATACTTTAAGTATATAAAAGCTAAAAAAACTTATTTAGGGGTAAGTATTTTATATATTATTTATATTAGTAGTAGGTTAGTAGCTAATTAGTGCTATAGCTAAACTAAAATATTACCTTATACTAGGAGACTATTAAATAAGTAATAAATATATAAGACCTCTATACCTTTAGAAAGCCTATTAATATAAGTTTATAGCAGTGTTATTATAATACTATTATAGTATTAGTGCAGTGCTAACCTAGGGATAGGCTGGGGAGTATAACGCTGTCTAGAAGGAGGCGTAATAACTTGTAAAAGAGGCAGGGGCGCCCGCCACGGTGGTGACGCGGTCGCCCAGCGGTGCCGCATAGAAGTTATATATATAAGTAAAAGAAAAAAAAACAAATAATAAGCGGATTATTATATAATTTATAATTTAGGTGTGTATAAAAGACCCTAAAAATAATCTTACCCTAAGCTGTAGTATTCTATATATTTATATATTGCCTACCCTTACTATTTATTATTATTATTAGTAAATATGCTATTCTTAAAGAAAATCTCCTCTTTAGATATATTATTCCTTAGGGAACCCTCTTCTTTAAATATATTATTCTTAGAGGGATTCTCCTCCTTATTATTAGTTTTATTAAAGAGTATGCTAAGTACTTTAGAACCCTTAAAGTCCTTATTATTATCTTTATTATATATAGGGTTATTAAGGTCTATAAATTAGCTATAGTACTTTATTATAAAGTAGATATTCTTTACTAAATAGTATTATACTATTAGGGTAGTAAGGATTCTCTTAAAGACTGCCTATTTATAGTAGTTAGTAACTATATTAAGAGTATTAATATTAAGATTTATTACTATAGCTTTAGCTACCCTTTAAAATAAGGCTAAATCTATATTGCTATAAAGCTATATTATACTTAAGTTAAGATCCTACTTTATTTTATTAAAAGCTAAACTATACTATTATTTTTAAGTCTTATTATTATAAATAATATCCTCTATCTTTTTTATTATTATACTAATATAACTAATAAGGTTATAAATGCTTTTTATATATTTATAATAGGCTTTATAGTATATATTGCTTTAGAATAAGTAATATTTTATAAAGATACTATATTAGTCTCCTACCTCCCTAAGGTAAGTAAGAGCCCTATATTAGGCATTAGAATATTTATAGGTTTTAGTAAGGTATATAAAGAAGTTAATAAGGTACTAAGCCCTATAGTTACTAAGGAAGGTAATATTACCCCTTAGATTTAGTATATTTTTAATACTACTTTTAATATAAGCTTAAAGGTTTTACCTAATAAAGGTTTTATTAATATAAAAGGTAATAGTTAGTAGAAGCTATATAAAGGCTTTTATACTAAGTTTTACTATATATTAGTTAAAAGTTATAGTATAGGCTAAATAGCTACTATTTACTAAAAAATAGTATAGCTTATAAATCTTATAAAGTAAAAAGGTTTTATAGAAGCCCTTTTTAATAAGGTCTTTAGTTATTATAATATAATAAAGCTTAAAAATAAAGGGTTTCCTTATTTAAAAAGCACTATTAATAGTATTTATACTATAGTAAGCCTTAAAATATAAATTGCCTAGTTTAGTAAAGAATTTAAAGGTATTTTTATAATTCTATATAATTTCTTTACTTATATATAAAGTCTCTTAAAGGGAAGTAAGTATAGTATAGCTAGCTATTTTAGGTTAAAATCTTAAAACCTATAGAAGGCTTATATAGCTATATAAAAATAATAAATTTATATAAGAGAAACTACTATTACTTAATAAGATAATAAGAGGTATCGTAAGGTATAAGGGATACTACTAATAGTAATAAAGAAAAAGATAGAAGTAATTAGTAATAAGGGAGTAATAATATTATTAATTACTAGGCAGTTATAAGAGAGTTATCATAAGGTAAGTTTTTTACATTTAATATATACTAAGGTAGCTAAGCTATAGCCCTACCTATATAAATATAATAACCTTAAAATATTATAGTTTTCTATAACCTAAGGCATATATTAGTATTAGGAAGGTTTCTTACACTAAAAAGATATAGTTTTTATATAGTTTAAATTAAGAATACCTATATACTTTATTTATATCTTATATAAGCTAGTTATATATAGGATTTTATAGAGATAATATTTATAGTAATAGTTATTATAGAAATTAATATAACCTACTAAGCTATAATGTATTATATTAATTCTATTCTCTTATAGTAAATACCCTATATAAAATACTTAAAATTAACTATATTCTAAGTAATAGTATTTAAATTCTTATAGAAAAAACGCTACTAACTAGTAGGAGTAAGAGGTAGTAAATAGCTAGTATAAGCTACTAAAGAGATTACTAGAATCTCCCTTTTTTAGTATAGCCTTTAGCTTAGTAGAGAATAGTTACCCCTTAGTAATAGGTAGCTAGCACTTATAGTGTATAAAATATATATAATATTAGGGAGTTAGGGAATTCTTTTTATTATACTTAAAGGAAAATGCTAAAGTTATTATTTTAAGGGTGCCTACCTTTAATATTATTAAGGTATATATAATAAAAGCTACTAAGGTTTTAATAGTCTTTACTTTAGTTTAAAGTATTTTAATAAAGTTTTTAATAGTAAAAATTAAGGTAGCTATAGTAGCTTTACTTTTCTTTAGTATAATAAGGTAGGATTTTATATCTTTAATACCTTTTACTATAGGTATATTTTTAGTAGCGTTTTTAATTTTAGTATTAACTATCCTTAAAGCTTTATTCTTTATAATATTATAAACCTTTATAAGGCCCTTAAAGCTAGTATAATATATATTAAGTTATTCTTTATAGTTTATTATAATAAATTTAAAGGCTTTTATAGCTACTTTTAAAGTAATAATATAAATAAGGATATCCTTTTATATACTAGTAAGCTATATAAATATAATAATAGTAATTTTAGTGTTAAGCTTATAGATTTTTATAAGGTAAAATTTACTAACTATTACTAAAAGGCTACTAAGGGTTCTATTTAGGTAGCTAAAAGTATTACTTATATATTTAGTAATAATAATAGCTTTAAAAGGGAGCTAAAAGGTTTAAAAGTAGTTTTTATAGCTATCTCTCTTTTTTTAAATAATAATAGTAGTTTATAGGGTATTATAAGCTATATAAATAATAGGGATTTTTAATTTACCTTTAGTATAGGCTTTATTACCCTTTATAGTAGCTACTATAGCCTTATAGTTTTAGGTATTAAGCCCTTTAAAGATATTAATATAGTAATCTATAACTATTAAGTATAAATTATAGAGAGGGTTATTTTCTTTTATACTAAATTTATTATAGCTAATTCTAGCGCTAGCTATAGTAAACTCTATACTATAGATATAAATAGTATTTATAAAACCCTAATCTTTCTTTTTAAGTAACTACTTAATAGTATAGCGCTATTATATATAGTCTTTATTAATATTAACTTTAAATAAAAAGGTAAATTTATTTACTTTATTATAAAGTATATATATTTTACTATTAGCCCTTATAAATTAATATAAATATTAGTGTATTTAGCTATTAAAAATATATTTAGCTACCTTATTTATAATAGTTATAAAACCTAAGCTTACTAGGGCCCCTTTTTTAATATTACTAGCATTATTATTATCCCTATTAGAATCTATATTCTTTAAGTTAAAAAGCCCCTCCTTATTATTATTAAGGGTAGTAATAGTTAAAGTAATATAAGCTATACTTATATTTTTACTATTACCTATAGTAAATATATTATTTTAAGTAGTAGAAGCTTTCTTTAGCTAATTAGTTAAAATATTAGTATTTTAAAGATAAAGGCTAAAATTAAGTCCTAATAGGTTAGCTAAATTAATATTATAGCTAGCTATATTATTTTTAAGTTCTATTACTAAATACTTAAGAAAATTAGTTAAAAGCTATAAGTAAGGGCTTAGTTTAACTAAGGCTTTAATATAAAAAATAGAGGTAAAATCTAGGGTATTGCTATATACTTCCTACTATAATATTACCTACTTACACTACTACTAGCTACTAGTATAGTAATTATTAAAAATAATACTAATAGCTTTAAGTATATAGATTTAGTAAATAGCTAAGAAATAGAAATTCTATAAAAAAGGGGGTAAAGGGTATATAAATAATAATAGAGAAATTTTATAATAATAATATAGATAACTATAGCATTATAATATATAGCTATAAAAGAAATATAAAAAGTAATAAGAAAAAAAAAGTAAAGAAAAAGAGAAAAGTAAAAAGGTTAAAAAAAGTATAAAAAATAAAGGTTTTTTATATACTTTAATAGGGCTATAAAAGTAAGCTTAAAGTAAGCTTTTATAGTATATAGAGAGTTAGAAAATAATTAATATTTTCTACTAATAAGAATTTCTCTATATATATTTATAAAATTAAATATAAAGCTAGCTTAACTAAAATATTTATTAATTAAAAAGTACTATAAGACCTTTTTTATAGTATTCCTTATTCTAATTAATAATATTCTTAGTAAGGTACTTATTAACTATCTTAGTAGCATTAATATATATCTCTTCCTTAAAAATCTACTAATTATTTTTAGTAAAGTATTCTTTCTAGTAAATTAGAAAATTAATATAAGGCTTCTTACCCCTTTTTTAAAAGAATTTATTAGAAATAACTGAGGTGGGTGCTGTAGAGCACAGCTTACTAAGGTAGTGGGCTCAGTAAGCGTGCACACACAGGTCCACTGCTCTGTAGAGCAGAGCACTACAGCAAGCTGCAGTCAGCTAAATCTCACGTAAAATGGAAGCTTTTGCGTTGCTTTTAGTACTATTTAATTCGCTAAAGAATTTGCAATAATATCTAATAAAATTTATATCTAATATCTAACTTTATAGGTGTGCGTGGTTAGTAAGAGTAATTCTAATGGTTTATATAGTTAGTAGCTATAAGGGGGGTTTTTTACTTTCTTCTCTTATATACCCTCTAACCTTATTAGTGAATTCTAGTTACTAGCTAGGCTTTATAAGCTACTTTTTATTTTCTATAAAATTTATTTATATAGGAAAATAAAAAAATAGACTTATAGCTATATAAATTAGCTATTAATATGCTTACTATTTAGTTAACTTAATAAAAATCAATATATATAACCTAAAAATTAATTTTTTAGATAATTATATAAAAAAAAAGCTTTAAATTTAGCAATAAAGAATCTAGTCTTAAAATTTTTTATAAATTCCTCCTTATTATAAAAAATAGTAAAAACTAACATTATAGAGTAACTACCTTTACTAACTAAGCTACCTTTAGTAGCTTAGTTAGCCTATTTAATTTATTTCTCTATAGCTTT
>SRPU01000255.1:0-24851 GCA_018360185.1 Claviceps lovelessii
AAAAAAAAAAAAAAAAAAAAAAAAAAAAAAAAAAAAAAAAAAAAAAAAAAAAAAAAAAGAAAAAGTATAAAGTATACTATTTCTACATAGCAACATTGCCACTACAATTCCTCTTCCTTATCCTCCTCCCTAGCTAAATTCCCTATTAAATTAGATAGCGCCTCTAGAAATACATATAGCCTAATAGGGCATGGCAGCGCAGTGGTAGGAGTCTTAGCCTGCCCAGACCTAAAGCATATAAATAAGGCATAACTAGCAACCTAGTGGAGAGTTAGTAGTAGCAATAAAATAATAAAAAAAGAGAAGGGAAAAAACTCACTAGGTAAAGGTTCTTATAAATAAACTGCAGATAATTAGACTAGTTAATAGAAATAAGCAACTAGTTTATAGATATTAGCTACTAAATTGCTATATCTTAATGGCGCTATTGCTCTATAGTAAGCTTATATAATAATTGCGCCCTTTTAGCGCATCCTAGCTTATCTACATTCTTTTACTTATTAAGTGTAAGGTTTAATATAGAAATAGTAGTAAGTAAACCCTAAGTAGTAAGTTAGCAGTAGGCTTATAGGAAGCATTAGGAAACTATATTAAAATCTAGTAGTACTTTAGGTTATTAGTCTTCTCCTCTATAAGGCAAAAGACTTTATAGTAAAGACATGCCTAATATATATTTTACTAAGAAGAAATAGTAAGTTAGTAGCAATACCTAAGTAAAGATATAGGCTAAAGGAAAAGAGAGGGTTTCCTTATATAAGAATAAGTTTTATTATTATGCTTATAGGCAGTGTATTTTATACTTACCTTTATAAGTTAGGAAAGAAAATATATTAATAAGAGAATAATAGCTACCTTATAGTAAGTTACTTACTATTAAAGGGGCCGCATACTATAGGAATAGGCGCGCTAGCTATAATATACTATAGCTATAAATTATATTTCTCCTTATTACTAGTGGGAGCTTTAAGCTATAACTTTTAGGCGCAGACCCAATGCCTATAATATAAGTAGGGAAGTTCCTCCTTACTAGCAGCAAGAGCATAGCTATTAGCATTAAACTATAGCCACTAATAAAGTATAGAGTACTTATACTGTAATTATTATAATATTAGGGGTAGGATTAAGTTCTATAGTAATATAGTAATAGTATTTTATTAAAGGAATGTAATTCTTAGGAGCTATAGCAGACTAGCTAAAGGTTAGCAGTAAAAAAGTAGAGAGGTAGCTAAGTACTTATAGAAAATTTATTAAAAAAAAACAAAAAGAGAAGAGGCTTATTATAAGAGTAAAGGCAAGCAGTAAAGTAATAAGCAGCAACTAAAAGAATAAGATTAGTAAAATAAAGAAAAGAAAGTAAAAAAAGAGCAGTAACCTTACTAGGAGCTTATAGAAAAGGAAAGACTTATAGTTAGCAATAAGGATAATAAAGAAAAAAAGGTAGGAAAAGAAGGGGAGAAAAGGGTGCTTTTATAGTTATTAGGGAGCCTATAAAGATAAGGGCATTACATATAAAAGCAATTCTAACTAGGCAATTAATGCGCTTAAATTAGTGAATCACAGCGCAGTAACAGCAGCCTAGCCGCACATTAGTAGCTATTACTAGCTGCACTAGTAAAGTAAGTTTCTAACTTAATAGCAATACCCTAAAAAAGGAGGGGGCTAGCTGCATTAGACTATCCCCTCCTATAACACAATAAATTAGAGCTATTATAACAATTATATAAGAAGCTAGCTACATTACTACAGCTTACTTTAAGCCTTAGATTAATAAAGTAAAAGAGAAATAGAACACCTAAATAAGTTAAAGGCTAGGTAAGTAAGATAAGGGAAAAAGAGAACAAATTATAATGCCCAGCGGGCACACTACTATATTACTATAACTTCTTAGTATAAGAAAAAGTAAGGTTTTAGAAAAAATAAGGCTAGAAGATAATACTATAATATAATAACTATAGGCTAGCGAATTAGAACGCTTATAAAGAAGATGCCCCTAATAAGTAATATAGCAGTAGCACAGTTACCTAACCTATAAGAGGCATACTAGTTAAAGTTATAACTAAGCATAGTTAGTAAGATAGGTAATAAAAAGTAAGGGCATTTCTAGATTTAGCTTTATAAGGGAATAAGCTTAATAGTAAAGGCAGGCTTTACTTTATAGGGGAATAAGCATAATAGCAAGGGAAGCAAAGCTATTATAGAGACCTTAGGTAGATAGTAAGACAGTAGTAAGCTCTTAGCATAACTATAAATTGCTAAGAAGAGGCAATAAAAGGCAGTTTTTGCTCTATAGGGGAATAAGTATAATACTAAGGGCAGTAAAACTATTATAGAGGCCTTAGGTAGATAGCAAGATAGCGGTAAGCTTTTAGCATAACTATAAATTACTAAGGAGAGGTAATAGAAGGCAGTCTTTACTCTATAGGGGAATAAGTATAATACTAAGGGAAGTAAAGCTATTATAAAAGCTACTAGTAAGTAGTAAGTAAGCTGTAACCTATCTATAAGACTATAATTAAGGGCAATTATAAGGAAAGAGGGGGTATTTTATTATAACCATTCCTCCCTAAGGCTTTGCGTACAGCTAGCCTTATAAGGCCTAAGGGGGCATAGGAGTTATAAGGTATATAGTGCCCTTACTATAACCTAGCGGCGCGCTAAGGAGGCATATAAAAGAAGGAGCGCGCACATTTGTATAATAGGGCAGAGATTTATACCTTTAAGCACTACCCCCTACCTAGCAGCTACGTTGCAGTGCATCTTCTGTGTCTCAGTCTTCACTCCACTAAGCAGTATCCCGTATCTAGCCTTGACAGCTAGCTTAAAAATTAGCCCTATAAGGCTTACTTAATATAAGCTAAAAATATTAATAAATAGTACTATTATACTAAAGGTTAAGACTTCTTTAATATCTATACTATTACTATCTTTAATTTATATAGGTATTAATAGTATATACTTTAAGTATATAAAAGCTAAAAAAACTTATTTAAGGGTAAGTATTCTATATATTATTTATATTAATAGTAGGTTAGTAACTAATTAGTACTATAGCTAAACTAAAATATTACCTTATATTAAAAAACTATTAAATAAATAATAAATATATAAAACCTTTATACCTTTAAGGAGCTTATTAATATAAGTTTATAGTAGTATTATTATAATACTATTAAAGTATTAGTATAGTACTAACCTAAGAATAGGCTAAGGAGTATAATATTATTTAAAAGAAAGTATAATAACTTATAAAGAAGGTAGGGGTAGCTACTATAGTAATAATATAGTTACTTAGTAATATTATAATAGTTTTAGCCTTAACTTTAGTTAAGAGTAAGATACTATTATAAGCCTATTATATTATTAATATGTTAAAGAAGTATAATAATATTTTATAAAAGGTTTATAAGCTTAGCTTAATTATAATATAAGGCTATACTAAAAAAAGAGAAAAGAAAAAGGTAGTAAAAAATAAGGAAAAAAAAGAGAGAAAGGTTAGTAAGAAGGCTAAGAAAAAGTAGGGCTAGGGCTAATATAAGTATACTATATTTATAATTTTTTACTACTATTTTTTATTTATTATTTAATATAATTTATATATTAAATATTTTATACTAATTATAATATCTTTATAGCTTCCTATTACTTTTACCTCTATACTATACTAAATGCCCTATTATACTAAGTCTTTAAAATCCTTAGTTTATTATTATTATAAAGTATATATAAGCCTAAACTAAGGGATATATTTAGTTAAAATAAGCTATTTTATAAATATAATAGCTAGTTTATTCTTTTTAAAGGCCTTTTTAACCTTATATTAGTTATATATTAGTAGTATATTTATATTTATAAGTTAAAGATAGTTAAAGTTTTTATAAAAAAGTAAAATATAATAGTAGTCTTTATTATTAATTTAATAGCTATATATTAGTGATTTTACTTTAAAAATATAATAATTATAGAACTTTTTGCGAATTCGCCTGCACTGTAGTAGCAACGTAGAACTAACTCTAAACCTCTTAAAAAGTATAAAAAAAGAATTACTATATCTATTTACCTTTATCTTTAATAGTATATTAATGCTAAAGTATAGGTATAGTAAATAAGGTAATACTAATAAATATTAATAGTAGAAACTATAGCCTTATATAAAGCTACTATTACTTATTTATAGATTAGAGTAGCTTTATATTAATAATACCCTAAGTTACTTTTATATTACTATTTATATATAAGTAAATACTAAATTACTATATAGTTAAATATAATAAAATAACTAAACTTATACTAGCTATAGTACTAAAGAGTGTATAAAATATTATTTTTTATATAAATAATATAGCTTTAATATATACTTAATATAGCCTTTTAATACCTTAAACCCTTATTAAAATAATAATATTAACTTTACTATTATTTTATAAGCTTATTATAGTTTAAAACCTTAAAGAAATAATAAAGTATATAGTTAAAAAGGCTATAAATACTAAAAATATACTAGCTTTAAGCTAAATTAATATTATTACTAAGGGAATATTTTAATTCTTAGTTTAATAAGTCTACTTTATAACTATAGTAATATTTTTTTAAATTTATTATAAAATTATTATTAAAAGTATTATTATAGCTAAAGTTATTTAGAATTATTTACTTAAAGATATTATTATTACTATTAATTAAGCTACTAGCACTAATACTATAGTAGTAGCTTACTGCCTTAAAAGTAATAATACTATTATTATATTTTAAAATATAATAAAGCTTTATATTAAAAATACTATATAGGTTAGCATTACTTTTAAACTAAAAGTAATACTAAGCTAATATATATTTAATATTATTATTAAAGGCTTTTCTATATACTATATATAAAACTAAAAAAGAGATTATATTCTTTAAGCCTTAGTTATAGCTAATAGTTAAGGCTTTATATAAATTATAATATAAAAGCTATATAGTATTACTATATAATCCCCCTTTATTATAGCTATTAATAGCATTAAAGTAATAAATAGGCTATATTATATTAATATTATTTATAAAGCTAAGATATTTAAAGCTAAACCTTATAATAATATTATTTACCTCTATTAGTATTATAAGTATTTTAAATTTAAATATATTACTATATACTATATTATATCTTTATAGTATAGCTATTATACTATTAGTTATTATATAAAAGGTAAGTAGTTTTACCTAATATTAATAAAAGCTATTTATAAATACTATATTAATTATTTAAAACTATACCTAATATAGTTCTATATATATAATACTACTAATAAGTAATAGAATTATATATATACTATATACTTAATATAGCCCCTAGCCTTTACTAAACCCCCCCCTTAGTTAAAATAAAAAGAATAAACTAAAGTACCTAGCTATAGCTAAAAATAAAATATAAATAACTTACTTTTATAAAAGGCTTTACCTTAAAAATAAGTTAGTTAACTATATACTTACTTTTTTAAATTAAAGCTAAAATTAATATAATAATTATAAGTAGCTATAAAGGCCTTTTTAAGCTAATAATTTATAGCTACTATAGCTTTAAATAAGCTATATTTAACTTAATATATAATATAAGGTATATAATTAAGGTTATATACTAAAATATATAAAAGAAAACCTATTTAATATACTTAGCGCTAAAATTCTAGCCTAATATTAATATAATAGTAATATAGAAACTAAAGACTTTAAATAGTAAGCTACTTAATTTTAGCTTTAATTACTTTTAACTTATAACTTAAGGTAACTAAACTATAATTTATCTATATTACTAGTATAGACCTAAGGTATAGATAATATAAATAGAATAAGATTAGTACTTTATTATAATAATAAGGTATAATATTTACTTTATTTACTTTTTAATTTATAAACTTAACTAAACTTTACCTTTATTTAAATTTATATTAGCTTTATTTTTTAATTATAATATATTTATTAATAACTTTAACTAATACTACTTACTTTAAAACTATTATAGTTAAACCTTAGTAAAATATAATATACTTTTTATATTAATAAAGTAATAATAGCTTAAATTTATAATACTATAAAGTAAAATAATATAAAGAATATAAAGAAGAAGGAATAGTATTATTAACTATACCTAAGCTATTTATAGTATAAATATTAACTTTTTAAAAAGCCTAAACCTTATTAGGTTTAATTATATACTATAGCTAATTTATATAGGCTTTAGCCTTAGGCTATATAGTAATTATTCCCCTTAGTTTAAATAAATATATATAAATAATAACCTTATTATTATAAAGGCTATAGTATAGTTTTAGCTTAATATTATAAAGCCTTAACTTTAATTATTAAAGGAAATTAATTACTTTATAAAATAGTTAATAGCTAAACTTTAGTTTATTATAAATATAATAGTTCTAAGGGAACCCTAAGGTAATTTTAAGCTAAACCTATAGTAAAACTAGTATATTAAAAAAGTAACTTAAAATATTAAAAAGATATTATAATAATAAAGGGTATTTTATATTAAAAAAAACTAATAGTATATAACTAATATAGTATAAATATAAAACTAAGTTATTTATAATAAATAGTATAGTGCTTAGTATATAGTAGTTAAGGCTATAACTACTTAATATAAAAACCTTTAAAAGCTAAAATACTAGGTATAGCTTTATAGTAGCTTATTATTAAAATAATAGTAAATTTCTTTTCTTTTATAAGGTAAAGGTATAGATATTATAATTACTTAAATATACTAAAAAAAAGCTACTACCCTAGCTAAATGCTTTTTTCTTTTTTTTTAAGCCTAACTTAATAATATATTAAGTAATTTAAATAACTACTTTAATATTACTATATTTTTAATTAAAGACTAATTTAAAGCTAATAAAATCTATAGTATTATAAAACGCTTATTTAGCTAAAAAGTATTTAAACTTAATAAACTTTTAATAAGCTACCTTAAAGTTTATAGTAAGCTATTAGTATAAACCCTTACTTATTTACTAAATATATATTACTATATTAATTACTATTTAGCCCTATTTTAGTAAGTGAAAGTTATTATTTTTTATAAATTAAGTAAAACCTTAATAAAATAATAAAGGGTAAGGGCTTAGTATTTAATCTTATTTCTTAGTATAATTAATAAAATTTTAAAAGTAGTAATAATAAGTTAGCTTACTCTTATAGCTAAATTAAATAAAGCGCTGCCTAATTTATAAATAAGTAATAGGGTAAATTAGTCTATAAAGGTTATATTAAGTATATTAGTAAAATTTATATATATAGTATAATACTATAGAAGTATTATATTACTACTTTAGCTAAATATATTAGTAGCCTTTAATATTATTTACTATAGGTAGCTTACTTATATCCTTATTACTACTAGTATCTTTATTTAAATTATAGTATAAACCTACTTCTTTACTATTAAATATACTATTTACCTTTTTTTTAATAGTAAAACTATTAGCCCTTTACTTATTACTATAAAGGTATTATAAAGGTCTCTTATTTTCCTTATTCTTTTTTTACTTTATATTATACTATTATATACTAAGCTTTAGGTAATATAGTTTATATTAATTATAGGCTTCTTTAATAATATAAATATTTTAATATATAGTTATATAGTAAAAGAAATATAAGGCTACCTTAAAGCTATATAAATAATTTACTAAAATTAGTTTTAAGAGTTAGGCCTTAAATTTAATTTAAAAAAAAGTAAACTTATATATTTTATAAAATACTATACTATAGTTATAACTTTAGTTTAACTTAATACTAATATAATATAATTAATTTAATTTACCTGCTTTTTAGGAATTTAAATTTACTATAAACTATACTAAAAAGTATACTAAAGTTAAATTAAATTAAAATTAATATAATAGTAGCTTATACTTATATTACTAATAGTATTAATATAAGGTTATTTACTATAAGATATATACTTATTATATATATAAGTAATTTAAAGTATTATTACCTATAGTATAGAATTATACTATACCTTTATAGTAATTAATAGTAAGGTAAAAAAAATAGCTAAAGTATTTATTTTTAAGTAAATTAAGTGCTTAAAAATAATTATTAATGCCTTTAAGGCTATACTATAGGCCCTTATTAAAACTAAATTAATTATAGCTTTAATTAACCTTTACCTTAACTATTACTTACTTTACTTTTATTATTAAATTAAAGCTAATAGTATAGCTAATAGAATTTAAAATACTTATATAATAATAGTAGCCTAACTTTATTATAAATCTATATACTATAAATATAAATACCCTTTAAATTTTAATAATTAGCTAAACTATATACTATTTTTAAACTAGCCCCCTAATTATTCTTTAAAACTATTTTTAGCTAAGACCCTTATTTTAAAATAAAAAAACTACTAGCACTAAAAAAGGGCTACTATATAAGTATACTAAACTTAGATTAAATATATAGTAGTAGAGCTTAACCCTAACTTTACCTTTATTACTAAGATAATTTATATTTACTCTAGCCTTACTAAGTATAAATTTATAGTATTTATTTAAATATATATAAAATAAATTAAATTTAATACCTTTCTCTACTACTACTATATTTATAAAGTAGATTTACTAATATATAGCTACTAAACTAATAATAAAGACTACTACTATATTTTACTCTCTTATAAAAACTTTAACTATCTTTATTTTATAAAAATAAGTATACTACTAGTATATAACTAATATAAGGTTAGGAAGGCCCTTAAAAAGAATAAGCTAGTAGCTATACTTATAAAATAGCTTATTTTAACTAGGCATATCCCCTAGTTTAGGCTTATATATAATTTATAAAACTAATAGGCTAAAGATATTAAGAACTTAATATAGTAGGGCACCTAAAGTAGCATAGGGGTAAAAGCAGTAGGAGGCTATAGTAATATTACAGTTAGCTTAGGACACTCTAATATATAATTTATATTAAATAAAAAATAAAAAATAGTAGCTAGAATAATTTGTTATAGGCGCGGCGTGCCTACGCTAGCCCTAACCCTACTCCCTATTAGCCTAAGGGGAATGGTAAGGGACTAATACAGTGCTTAATAAGAGTTACTAATATAACTTATAATAACGTATAGACTACCCCTAAAGGTAATCCGCTACTTTACTATGCCTCTACTAACCTACTCTAATTTTTATTTTATAATACACACTTTTTTATAAGGCTAGTTAAGTTTAGCTAGTAGCGTATAACTATATATAGTTAGAACTAGCGTAGGGCTACTCTAGCTCTGCGGCAAATACTATTACAGTTATATATAGGTTTTCCTCCCTACTTTAGGGTTTTTTCTATATAGTTCTAGTAGCAGAGGTACTAGCTATTGGGCTTAGCCTAACTAGAGTAATAATAATAATAATAATATAATAATTATAAAAAAAGGTATTAAGTTTAATTTATTTTATATATATTTAAATAAATACTATAAATTTATACTTAATAAAGCTAAAGTAAATATAAATAATTTTAATAATAAAGATAAAGTTAGAGTTAAGCTTTATTACTATATATTTAATTTAAATTTAATATACTTATATAATAGCCTTTTTTTTATATTAATAGTTTTTTTACTTTAAAGTAAGTGCCTTAGCTAGAAATAGTTTTAAGAAATAATTATAAAGCTGATTTAAAAATAATATATAGTTTAAATAATTATTAAAATTTAAAGAGTATTTATATTTATAATATATTTATTTATAATATATTTATTTATAATAAAATTAAGCTATTATTATAATATAAGTATTTTAAATTTAATTAGCTATATTATTAGCTTTAATTTAATAATAAAAGTAAAGTAAATAATAATTAAAGTAAATATTAATTAAAGCTATAGCTAATTTAATTTTAATAAAGGCTTATAATATAGCCTTAAAGGTATTAGTAATTATTTTTAAATACTGAGTTTATTTAAAAATAAATACCTTAGCTATTTTCTTTACTTTATTATTAATTACTATAAACATATAATATAATTTTATATTATAAGTAATAATACTTTAAATTACTTATATATATAATAAGTATATATTTTATAGTAAGTAACTTTATATTAATACTATTAGTAATATAAGTATAAGCTATTATTATATTAATTTTAACTTAATTTAACTTTAATATACTTATTATTATAGTTTTTAATAAATTTAAACTTTTAAAAAATAAGTAAATTAAACTAGCTATATTATATTAATACTAAGTTAAACTAAAGTTATAACTATAATATAATATTTTATAAAGTATATAAGTTTACTTTTTTTTAAGTTAAATTTAGAGCCTAATTTTTAAAATTAATTTTAGTAAATTATTTATATAGCTTTAAAGTAGTTTTATATTTCTTTTATTATATAATTATATATTAAAATATTTATATTATTAATAAAGCTTATAATTAATATAAACTATACTACTTAAAGCTTAGTATATAATAATATAATATAAAGTAAAAAAAAAAAATAAAAAATAAAAAAAATAAAGAAACTTTATAATACTTTTATAGTAATAAATAAAAAGCTAGTAGTTTTATTATTAAAAAAAAATAAGTAGTATACTTAATAATAAAGAAATAAGTTTATATTATAATTTAGGTAGAGATATTAATATTAATAAGGGTATAGGTAAGCCTTTTATAGTAAATAGTATTAAAGGCTATTAATATATTTATCTAAAATAGTAATATAATACTACTATAGTGCTATGCTATATATATAGATTTTACTAATATATTTAATATAACTTTTATAAATTAATTTACCCTATTACCTTTTTATAAGTTAAGTAGCGCTTTACTTAATTTAGCTATAAAGGTAAGCTAACTTACTACTACTGCTTCTATAACTTTACTAACTATACTAAAGAGTGAGATTAGACGCTAGGCCCCTGCCCTCTACTGCTCTATTAGGGTCTTGCCTAGTTTACGGAGAACAACGACTTTTGCCTGCCGGAACGGGGCTGGGTAGTGACTAACGCGGCAGCACGCATTCCGTTAAGTCGGGCTTGGGAAGAAGGGAAGAAACGTTTGGCTAGGGCGGTGGCTTTCTCCTAGTGTGTTTCGGCAGTTATAATATCTGCGCCTTCACCCTATAGAAGAGGGGGGATTCGCTACTATTTTAGTAGTAAGCCACTATAGAGCTATACTTAGCATTTAAGCTTTTAAAGGTTTCTATATTAGGTAGTTATAGCCTTAACTACTATATACTAAGCACTATACTACTTATTATAAATAACTTAGTTCTATATTTATACTATATTAATTATATATTATTAGTTCTTTTTAGTATAAAATACCCTTTATTATTATAATACTCTCTTAATATTTTAAATTACTTTTTTAATATATTAGTTTTACTATAAATTTAGCTTAAAATTACTTTAAAGTTTTCTCAAAACTATTAACTTTATAATAAATTAAAGTTTAGCTATTAATTATTTTATAAAGTAATTAATTATTTTTAATAAATAAAGCTAAAGCTTTATAATATTAAGTTAGAACTATATTATAGCCTTTATAATAATAAGGTTATTATTTATATATATTTATTTATATTGAGGTAAATAGTTACTATATAGCCTAGGGCTAAAGCTTATATAAATTAGTTATAGTATATAGTTAGACCTAATAAGGTCTAGTTCTCTTAAAAAGTTAATATTTATACTATAGGTAGCTTAGGTATAGTTAATAATACTATCCCTTTTTCTCTATATTTTCTATATTACTTTGCTTTATAGCATTATAAGTCTAAGCTACTACCGCTCTACTAATGTAAGGAGTGCGTTACATCCTAAGGTCTAGCTATAACAGCCCTAAAGTGAGTGGTGTTAGTTAAAGTCACTAACGAATACGCTGCGATTAAGGGGCGATATAGTAATATTATAGTTAGCTTAGAATACTTTAATATATAAATTATATTAAATAAAAAATAAAAAATAATAGCTAAAATAAATTATTTTAAGTATAGTATACTTACACTAGCCCTAGCCCTACTCCTTATTAATATCCCCCTTCTTCTTTCCCTTGTTCTTTACTACTCTTTTTTTATCTTTATTAATATAGCTCTATACTATAATTAAGTAAAGCCTATAGATTTTTTATAAAATATTATTATATTTCTTTAGTATATTAGTAATATAGTAGGCCTATAGTAGTATTTTACCCCTAGCTAAAGTTAAGGCTAAAATTACTATAGTATTATTAAATAGCTATACTATTATTATAATAGCTATCCCTACTTTCTTTATAAGTTATTATACCTTCTTTTAAATAGTATTATACTCCCTAGCCTATCTTTAAGTTAGTATTATATTAGCACTATAATAATACTATAACTAAACTATAGTATACTTATATTAATAAGCTTTTTAAAAGTATAAAGGTTTTATATATTTATTACTTACTTAATAGTCTCTTAGTATAATATAATATTTTAGTTTAGCTATAATACTAATTAGCTATTAACTAGCTATTAATATAAGTAAAGGGTAAAGTATTTATACTTAAATAAGTTTTTTCTACTTTTATATACTTAAAGTATATACTACTAATATTTATATAAATTAAAAATAGTAATAGTATAAGTGTTACGCATCGCGAGATTCCTAGGTTCCTCTTAGCCTAATCTCTTTGGAACCCGCGGACTGCAATGCCCTAGTTTAGCCTTATATCTCTGGCATCTTACTAGATATGCCTATACTATACATTTTATATAGTGTAAGCATTCCTAGATAGATTATAAATATATTATTAGCTCTTTCTAAATATAATAAATTATAAGCCCTATATATTTAAGATTTTTTAACGTTTTATTATTATCTTTATTATAATCTTTTTAATTTATATTATGTCTTACTATATATAGTATATATATTTTTTAGACACACTAAATAATTAGCAGTATTAGTAACTGCACTCTTCCCACTATATAGCCTTTATATTTAGAAGCCTTTATTTTATTTTTAATTAGTTAATTATATAATTATTTAACCTTTTACTAATTCTCTTTATAAAAAAATATATATAAGCAGATTTAAATACATAACCTTTATATTTAAGTATATAGAATTAACTCTTATTATTATAATATAAAATATTATAGCTATAAATATTATAATAATGTTTTATAGTATTTAACTAAAAAAAAAGGGCCTTTACTATAACCCTTTAATTACTAGCTAGGACTATTATTTTAAATAAGTTAAAACTACTTAAGTATTAATTTAATAAATGGGGAATTATAAATTATTAGGTATAGTAAATTAGGGTAAAGTAATGCCTACTAACTAAGCTAAGGTATAACTAAGTAAACCTCTATAGGTTTTTCTCCCTTTATTATTAAGGTATAGGAAATACCTATTAAAAACCTACTAATCTTTAACTTTATAATCTCTATATAGGTATAGGTTATATAGTAATTTAGCTAAATAATATACTACCTATACTAACTAACTATTTAACTAAATTAGTATTTTTTTAGTATTAAATACTAAGTTATAACGTTATTAATAAAAGGCCCTTATAATATATTAATTTTATTATAATAAGTAATTATAATATAACTCTATAGCTATATAAGGCTAATTAGAGTTATAATATAAATATATCTTTAAGTATAAAAAATATAATATTTAAATTTATATAAATTATATCCCTAAAGGGTTTTAAGAATTTTAAAGAGTAGGAAATCTTTATTAAAATATATATTTATATTCTTAGCCTTATTAGCTATTTTAAAGGCATAATTCTATAGTTTAATATAACTAATAAAAAATATACTTTATTAATATATTTAGTATAATAAACACTATTTATATATATATAGAAAAATATCCTTAGAGTAGAATAGAACTATAAAGGCTATATAATAAACCTAATATAGCTTATTTATAATAATTATAGCTTTTAAGCTAATATTACTATTATTAAGCTACTTAATAGTTTCTTTTAATTAAAGAGGTTAGAGTTTTTATTAATAAAAGCTTAGCTTAACTATTACTAAAATCTATAGTAAAGAATTAATAATATTATAACTTTACCTAATATTATATAGATTGCTTAAATACTTTAAGTAGTAAAGGGTGCTATACTAAATATATACTAAATATAGAAAATCTAAGGTTATATCTCTAAGGGTTTAAAGAAGGCTAAAATATTAAAATATCTTATATATAAGTTAAATAAACTAGCTAAGAATTAAAAAGCTAGTTTTTTAATAAAGAGGTTCTTATAAGAAAAGAAAAAATTAAAGGACTTAATAATCCTTAAGTATAGCTATATAATCTTAGCTAAGTATACTTTATATATAAAAGATATATACTAAAAACTATATTCTAATCTTTAATTTACTTAGGTAAAGGCTTATAAAAATAGAAACTTAATAAAGGTATTTATATTAAAAAGTATAGCTTTTTTTAATATTATATAGGTAGAAAGTATATTTAATAGTATAACTATAAGTATTAATTATAATTATGCTACTACTACTAATTATAACTAACTAATAAAATAAAACTATATTCTAAATATAGAATATAGTAATTATACCTTTAATTCTATAAAGTAGTTTATATACTTAAATACTAATATTAATATAAGACTTATAACTATAAGTAATAGTTAGCTACTTATTATAAAAGGCATTAAAATAATTAAGTTACTTATTAATAAAGGCTATTTTAAGCTATTAAATATATAGCTTACCTTTAAGGTAAAAGTTAATATAATTTCCCTAGGCTTTCTTTATTAAGTAAGTATTATTATAAATAGGTCTATAGATTAACTAATTATAAAGTCTTTAGTATAACTTATAGCTTCTTTCTATTAGGCATTTAATATTATAGTGCTTAAGCTATATAATAAAGAACTTTACTTTAACTTTATAGCATTACCTACTAAAGCTATTATAAAAAATATAAAATATAGCCTTTTATATAAGCAGCTTAGGTATATAGGGAAGGATTAAATACTCTATATATATAAAGAAGTAGGCATTTTAATTAATTTAATCTTTTTATATAATTTTTATTATAAAGCATACTATCTTATAAAAGCTAACTAAATTATTTATTATAAGCTATAACTTAATATTAATGCCTTTCTTAGGTATATTTTCTAGAATTATATTATATATAAACTGAAGGGATTTAGCAGTAAGAACTATATACTATATATAATTAATGTTTTTACTTATTTTTACTAGGTTATTTTAACTATAAGTTATAAGAATTTATAGAAAGCTATAGAGATATAGTAAATTACTATAAAAAATATAAGTAGTAGCTTTACTATTAAATGCTTTTATACTAATAATACTATAGAATTTTTAGGTAAAAAGTTTATAAATTACTATTATAAAAAAGGCATTATTTATTATACTAAGGCTTTTTATATTTCTACCTATTAAGGTATTATTAAAAGAGCTAGAAAAACCCTTATAAATATAGCTTAAGTATTAATAATTAGTACTAAGCTCCCTAATATACTTTAGCCTTATACTATAAAGTATATAGCTAAGATTATAAATATTTTACTAACTAATAGCACTTCTAATAAAAAGTTACTATAATAAGTGCTTTTTAATAAAATTAGCCTTATAAATAACTTATTTATAAAAAATCTTTATACCTAAAGGTATATTATCTATATATATATTACTAATAAAAGGCATATTAAAGTATAGAAAATATTCTCTAAAGTAAAAAAGAGGCGCCTTATAGGTATAAAAGGCAATAAATACTACTTATTTAAGGTTTAGCTACTAAAAGAAAGCTATATTATTAAAGTATAAAATATTTAATTTTAAAAAAACCCTACTATATTTTATAATACCTTTAATAAAACTAAATTTATTATAAAATTAGTTAATTTTATATTTAAAGAAAAGAGTAGAAGGATTATTACTTTACCTTATATAAATCCTATAGCTAAGAATAACCCTATACTATAAAATAAAGGCTAATAATACTTAACTTTACCTTATACTATAAATACCTCTTAAGGTTATAATATTACTAAAAATACACTAAATTATAACCTTTTATTTAATTAAATATATTAAAGGTTAACTACTTCTTCTAAGGACCCTTCTTTTTATAGTCCCTTTAGGCTACTAATAATAATAATATTAAAGAATCTACTAGAATTATAGTATAAGAAGTAATTTATTATATTTAAACCTCTTAAAAAACTTATTATTAACCCTAATAAATATAAGAATAAGGTATTTTTTAAGCTTTTTCCCTTTATTAAAGATATAAAGATATTAAACCTAGCTAATATAGAAAATATTATTATAACTACTAAGTCTTTAGAGGTAGTTATAGGTAAAGTTATTTTTATACTTTAAAAAAAAGAAATATAATAAGTATTAAATAACTATAAAGTAAAGAATATATAAGCTTAAAGCTTAAAGTTAGTTAACTAAGAGTTCTCTTCTACCTAGCTTAGTAAAAAACGCTTATTATACACTAGTATTTATAAGGATTATTTATATATTATAATATATAGTTAGTAATATACTTTTCCTAATATCTCTATAGAGCTTAAGTAATTAAATCTTATATATTATAATAATAATATCTATAATTTAAATAATTTAATAAACCCTTTATATTATATAATAATAGTATAAGTAGTAAGCATAGCGGATATAAAGATATATATTTTATTAAATTAGTTTAAGATATATAAGCTACCTAACTATTAGACCTTTTAGTAGCTAGCTAAGATTAAAAAATTAAAAAAGATATAATAAAAAGATAGCTAAAGTCTTATATATACACTAAAGAATACTATTATCTTTAATAGTAAATAGGTTTATATTATTAAATATTCTATTAATAAGCTACCTTTTTTAAAGGCTTACTAAGTTATTTATAGTAACTAATACTCTAAGGTTTTTAATGCTTAGAATCTCTATATAGCAGTAGTATATTTAGTTTCTTTATATATTTTTTATATAATTATTACTATTCTTAATCTTAGTAGTATAATACTATTAATGCCTTTTTAAATATAAAAGCTAAATCTAAGGTCTTTATAAAGTAACCTTATAGCTATATAGATAAGTTAAGGTATATATACTACCTTAATTATATACTTTATAGTCTTTTAATATTCCCTTTTTAATAGCTTAATAATATATTTACTAAGCTCTTTAAATATAGTTTTAAGTGCCTTTTTAGTAAGCTATATATTTTTACTTATAATAACTTTATTTTCTTACTTCTTTATATTAATAATATTATTATAGTAGCTTCCTTAAATACTATTATAGACTTAGTGCTTAATATACTAAGATTATAATATAAGCTTAAATAACTAAGTATAGTTAGAATATTCCTTAGTATATAATTTAAATAAAATTATAACTACTAAACTATTTTACTTTATTAGGTAAAGTATATTAATTCTATTTTTTAATAGTATAATACTTTTAGCCTAACCCTAGCTTATATACCTTAGCTTTTTAAGCTTAAGATTCCTTTAAATTAAAAAAACCTTTTAATAATTAAAATTCTAAAGTATTAATAGTATAAAATTAATTACTTTAACTAGCTTTTAATATATATAAGACCTAATATTATATATATAGTAAATAAGCTTAGTATAGTAAATCTAGCCTTAAAGTAAATTTATATAAACCTAAAGAAATACCTTTAGAGATATTTTTAAGGAATAAAGAAACTAAGGGTTTTTCTTAGTAGTATATATAGTTAAAGTACTACTAATTATACTTTCTAAGTCTATAGCTATAGTAATACCTTTTATAGTAATAACCTTAATATAAGGCGCTTTATTACTAATTATATTATAATAGTTAATAGTAGTGCTATTCTTTAGGCTTCAAAGTAGTAATTTATAGTTACTTTAAGCATTATAAAGGCTAAATTTCTTAATTTTATATTTATAGCACTTCTATAACTTAGGTCTTTTAACTAATTAAAAACTTTAGTTTTAATTAAATCTAACTATTATTACTATTTATAAATAATTAGAATGCTAAGGCTAATATACTAAATAAAAAGTATTATAGCTATATAAAGCATATTAATTTATAATATAAATAAATTATATAGAGAATTTATAATAGCCTTTTTTAACTTAAGTAAGTTAGCATTAATTAAATAATTACTAATAGCTTTATTAAAGGCCTTAAGTATAATAAATATAATAACTTTATATATATACTTAATATAATTATAAAGTCTAAGCTCCCTCTACTTAGGCATTATTAAATATATTTTAATTTTTTCTCTTTCTTTCTTTTTTATATATTTTCCTTATAATTTTTATTACTTATATATTAACTTAAATTATAATTTATTAGCCTTTATTAAAAGCCTAACCTTTCTTTATATAAATTTTCTTTAAACCCTTTAATATATTTAATATTTTATATTATACTCCTTTATAAATAAATATTGCCTATATTTAGTATAAGCTAATTATTTAGCTATAAAGATAGTGTTATATATTATAAGATTCCTAGGTTCCTTTTAGCTTAATCTCTTTAGAACCTATAGACTATAATGCCCTAGTTTAGCCTTATATTTTAGGCATTATGCTAGATATACCCATACTATACATTTTGTATAGTGTAAGCATTCCTAGATAGATTATAAATACATTATCAGCTCCTTCTGGATGTAACATTTACTATACTTATGCTTTAGTATTAATATACTATTAAAAATAGAGGTAAATAAATATAGTAATTCTTTTTCTACACTTTTTAAGAGGTTTAGAGTTAGTTCTACGTTGCTATTGCGGTGTAGGCGAATTCGCAAAAGGTTTTCTATTATTTATATATATTTATTTATATTAGAGTAAATAGTTACTATATAGCCTAGGGCTAAAGCTTATATAAATTAGCTATAGTATGTAATTAAACCTAATAAGATTTAGTTCTTTTAAAAAGTTAATATTTATATTATAACTAGCTTAGGTATAGTTAATAATACTATCCCTTTTCCCTTATATTTTTTATATCTCTTTACTTTAAAGTATTATAAGTTTAAGATATTATTACTTTATTAATATAAGAAATATATTATATTTTATTAAGGTTTAGCTATAATAATTTTAAAGTAAGTAGTATTAGTTTAAGTTATTAATAAATATATTATAATTAAGAAGTAGGGCTAACATAAATTTAAATAAAAATAAGGTTTAGTTAGGTTTATAAATTAAGAAGTAAATAAAGTAAATATTATATTTTACTATTATAATAAAGCACTAATCTTTATTTATCTATACTATTTATACCTTAGGTTTATATTAGTAATTTATATAAACTATAGTTTAGCTACCTTAAGTTATAAGTTAAAAGTAGCTAAGGCTAAAATTTAGTAATTTACTATTTAAAATCCTTAGTTTTTATATTATTATTATATTAAATTTAGGCTAGGACTTGAATACTAAGTATATTAAATAGGTTTTCTTTTATATATATATATATATATATATATATATATATATATTTTAGTATATAACCTTAATTATATACCTTATATTATATATTAAGTTAGACTTAGCTTATTTAAAGCTATAGTAGTTATAAAGTATTAGCTTTAAAAGGCCTTTATAGCTACTTATAAATATTATATTAATTTTAGCCTTAATTTAAAGAAATAAATATATAGTTTACTATCTTATTTTTAAGGTAAAGCCTTATATAAAAGTAAATTACTTATATTTTATTTTTAGTTATAGCTAAGTACTTTAATTTAGCTTTTTTATTTTAGTTAAAAAAAAGGTTTAATAAAGGCTAAGGGCTATATTAAATATATAGAATATATATAGTTTTATTACTTATTAATAATATTATATATATAAAACTATACTAAGTATAGTTTTAAATAATTAATATAGTATTAATAAATAGCTTTTATTAGAATTAAGCAAAACTACTTACCTTTTATATAATAATTAATAATATAATAGCTATATTATAAAGGTATAGTATAGTATATAGTAATATATTTAAATTTAAAATACCTTTAGTATTAATAAAGGTAAATAATATTATTATAAAGTTTAGCTTTAAATATTTTAGCTTTTTAAATAATACTACTATAGTATAGCCTATTTACTATATTAATACTATTAATAGTAATAATAAAAAAAACTATATAATAATACTATATAGTTTTTATACTATAATTTATATAAAGCCTTAGCTATTAGCTATAATAAAGGCTTAGAGAATATAGTTTTTTTTTTAGTTTTATATATAGTATATAAAGAAGCTTTTAATAATAATACTAAATATATATTAGCTTAATACTACTTTTAGTTTAAAAGTAATAGTAATTTATATAATATTTTTAGTATAAAGCTTTATTATATTTTAAAATATAGAAATAATATTATTACTTTAAAAGTAATTAGGTATTACTATAATATTAATATTAATGACTTAATTTATAATAATAATAATATTTTTAAGTACATAATTTTAAATAGCTTTAGCTATAATAATATCTTTAATAATAGTTTTATAATAAACTTAAGGGGGTATTATTATAGTTATAAAGTAAATCTACTAAACTAAAAATTAAAAGATTCCCTTAATAGTAATATTAGCTTAGCTTAAGGCTAGTATATTTCTAGTATTTATAGCCTTTTTAATCATATACTTTATTACTTTTTTAAGGTTTTAAACTATAATAAGCTTATAAAGTAATAATAAATTTAATATTATTAATATTATTTTAGTAAGGGTTTAGGGCATTAAAAGGCTATATTAAATATATATTAAGGCTATATTATTTATATAAAGCATAATATTTTAAATACTCTTTAGTACTATAGCTAATATAAGTTTAGTTATTTTATTATATTTAACTATAAGGTAATTTAGTATTTACTTATATATAAGTAATAATATAAAAGTAATTTAAGGTATTATTAATATAAAGCTTTTTTAGTTATAAGTAAGTAATAGTAGCTTTATATTAACCTATAGTTTTTACTATTAATATTTATTAATATTATTTTATTTACTATACCTATACTTTAGCATTAATATACTATTAAAAATAAAGGTAAATAAATATAGTAATTATTTTTCTATATTTTAAAAGAGGTTTAGAGTTAGTTCTGCGTCGCTACTATATTGCAGGCAAATTCGCAAAAAGTTTAAAATCCTTTTTCTTAGGTTAAATTTAAGGCTAAATTCTTAAAACTACTTTTAATAAATTATTTATATAGCTTTAAAGTAATTCTATATCTCTTTTATTATATAATTATATATTAAAATATTTATATTATTAAAAAAGCCTATAATTAATATAAACTATACTATTTAAAGCTTAGTATATAATAGAGTAATATAAAGTAAAAAGAGAATAAAGAAAATAAAGAATCCTTATAATACCTTTATAATAATAAATAAAGGGCTAATAGCTTTATTATTAAAAAAAAAAGATAAGTAATATACTTAATAGAAAAAAGATAGATTTATACTATAACTTAAATAAAAATACTAATAATAATTAAGGTATAAATAAGCTACTTATAGTAAATAATATTAAAGGCTACTAATATATTTAGCTAAAGTAATAATATATATTAGAAATACCTGAGGTGGGTGCTGCAGAGCAAAGTTTACTAAGGTAGTGGGCTCAGTAAGCGTGCACGCATAGGTCCACTGCTCTGCAGAGTAGAGCACTATAGCAAGCTATAGTTAGCTAAATCTTATATAAAATAGAAGCTTTTACGTTGCTTTTAGCACTATTTAATTTGCTAAAGAATATATAATAATATTAAATAAAATTTATATTTAATTTAACTTTATAGGTATATATTGCTAGTAAGAGTAATTCTAATAGTCTATATAGTTAGTAGCTATAAGGGGGTTTTTTACTTTCTTCTCTTATATACCCTTTAAACTTATTAGTAGATTCTAGTTATTAGCTAGGCTTTATAAGCTACTTTTTATTTTTTATAAAATTTATTTATATAAAAAAACAAAAGAATAAACTTATAGTAATATAAATTAGCTACTAATATGCTTACTAATTAGTTAACTTAGTAAAAATTAATATATATAACCTAAAAATTAATTTTTTAAATAATTATATAAAAAGAAAGCCCTAAATTTAGCAATAAAGAATCTAGTCTTAAAATTCTTTATAAATTCCTTTTTATTATAAAAAACAGTAAAAACTAATATTATAAAGTAACTACTCTTACTAACTAAGCTACCTTTAGTAGCTTAGTTAGCCTATTTAATCTATTTCTCTATAGCTTTATTAATTACTCTATAAATTTAATTTAAAGTTAGCTTTATACCTAATAGCTATTAGCCTAACTATATAGCTATTAAAATAAGTGTAAAAGGGTAGAAAAGGTTAAAAAGTAAAGATTTATAGGGACCTTATAGCTATAAGCTCTATATATATAACCTTTAGTTAGATTTCTATAGTTATACTACATATATATATATACACTTACTAGCTTACACTAGCTTTGCTAGCTAGTAAAGCCCCCCTATAAGATGCTTCTATAAGTGCTATAATTATAGCACTAATAGTAAGGAATCCCCTATAAATAACTCTATTATTTTTAACACCCCCTTTAAAAAAGTATTAAAGCTAGTTATTATAAAATACTAAGGGTAAAAGCAAAAGAAAAAGTTATATAAAATCTAGAAAAATTCTAAAATAAATATAAATTATAGAATTATAAAGCCTAAAGTTAGGGCTCTAGGGTAGATAACTTTTTACTATAATAATATATAGCATTTTATAAAGGAATTACTATTAAAAGTAAAGACCTTATTCTTTCTTTATTTTTATAATTATTTTTAATTTTCTAAGTGTTTTTATAGTTATTTTAGTGCCTTTAGCTAGGCGTTATTATAGTAGCTTTAGTAATAAATTATAGGGGTTTTAGCCCTATAAGGTCTAAGAAAATAAGGTATATAGAACTAATAAAGGGCTTTATAAGCCTATTAGCTAGCATTTTCTTAGTATTTAAGTAAGCAATCTTAGCTAGCCCTTTTAATACTAATTATTAATTATAATAAAATTTTAGAAAGGTATGCTTTATATAGCTATAAAGAGTAGAATTATAAGCAGTCTTTATAGCGCTCTAGTTATTATAAAAAATTTATATAGGGGGTTTTATAGGTGTTTTTAGCTCTATAAAAATCCCTTTAAGCCACTAAAGCTCTTAGAAGGTCTTATAAATAGCATTAGACTTAGCTTCTATTATTAATAAGGCTATAGTGCTAGCCTTTTTTAATTTCTAGCTAATTAGCCCCCCTGCTAGCTTATAAAGATAAGTATAAGTGAATTTAGAAAAGCTTCTATCTCTAGCAAAATTACTATTATAAAATCTAACTAAGCTAGAGCTAGCTTTAGGGGTTTTTATATTATTTATAAAGGCTAGGCCTTTATAAATTATAGCTAATTCTTTTATACCTAAAAGGTATCTTAGTAGGTTTTTAGCAGCATTTAAATGCTCTAGATATAGGCTTGCTAGGGCTATTAAAAGCCACTGCAGCGTAAAGGCAATATTAGGTCTTGTTAATAGCATAAGATACATTATAGTACTAATTATGCTCTAATATTCCTTAAAATCTAATTTAGATATTAGGGGCTTAGTAAGCTATTGCTTTAAGACCCTTAGCTACAACGGAATTCTAATAAATTTATAATTTTCTAGCTTAAAGCATGCTAGGGCCTCTAAAATATACTATTTTTAGTGTATTTTTAGAACCCTGTTTTTTTAATTATACTAAATTTAAACCCCTAAGAAAAATTCTATAGGGCCCCTATTTTCTATAGGATAAGCTTTATAAAGGGCCTTTTTAAGCTCCTTAATATATTATAAATCTACCCTAATTAGAAGGTAATTATTAATATAAGTTATAATAAAGGTATGCTTTTTTAAATTATAGAATATAATAGGGTTAGAGATAAAAGGGCTAAAACCTAGGCTTTTAAGCACTAAGGTTAGTGTTTACTGCTACTCTCTAAAGCTTTGCTTTAAACTATATAAGGATTTTCTTAGTATAATAACTAAGTCCTTAGCTACTTTATAGCTAAATGTTTTAGCTAGCTTAGCTAGCTATAGATTTTATTTAAGAAATTTAATAAATCCCTTAGAAATTTACATATAAATAGTCTTTTTTAGGTAGTTATTAAGAAAAGCCCCTATAAAATCCACTTACTCTATTTCCTAGTCTTCCTAAGCTACTATAGCTAATAGTATTTACTAGCTAGGGGGAATACTAGTAGCAGTAAAGGTATCTATATAATTTAAGCCTTTTATTTATATAAAACCTTTAGTAATAAGTTAGGCTTTATATTTTAAAGAATTATTTTCTTTATTCTTTTTAAGCTTTAAAATAAGCCTATTTTTAAGCACTTTTTAGCCCTTAGAGATATTTTCTTTTCTAATAAATTTAAAAGTGCCTGCCTTTAGAAGTTGCTTAAATTTACTAAAAATAGCTTATAGCTACTAATTTTTCTATAGACTAGCTAGAGCTTACTTCTAGGACTTAGGCTTAGAGCTATTATTAGGCCTATTTTCTTTAGCCTTTAGCTATGCCTTATAGCAAATCTCTTTAAAAAGAGCTACTAAATTAATATCTATTTAGTTTAGATTATTAGGTTAATTTTTATCTAAATTTAGGTCCCTAGGACTCTTAGGCTCTTTATTAACTATTTAATTAGAAGATACTATAGGGTAATCCTTAATAAGAATACTACTATCCTAGTTATTTTCCCCCTCTAAGGAATTATTCTATAGAAGGTTCTAAGGGGCACTTAAATCCCCCTCTAAAGAGTTATCCCCTATAGAATAC
>SRPU01000256.1:0-24848 GCA_018360185.1 Claviceps lovelessii
GGAAAAAAAAAAAAAAAAAGAAAAAGAAATAAAGAAAAATCAAGAAAAAATGTTTCGGAATTTTACCCAAACACTCTTCTCTTACCCCATCGCGCTCATTCGTTTTCGGCACACACGAAACCGTAGACATACCTACCTAACCCCATCTTCACGGCATCTCCAACCCGCTCTGCATCGCACTGGAATGCACGCGCCATACCTCGAGACCAACTCCGCCAAGCACAATCCGACCTCGATCAAGAACAGCGACGTCTCCCGGATCTGCTACCCCGCTGCTCATACAAGCCGCCAGAGAGACTCGTACTCCTTGTGCGGCATCCACGGAGATGCGCCACATCTTGACGCGCTGATCGTTGCTCACGCTCACGGCAAGCATCTCCCTTGAGGCCCCCGCTGAATCCTGGTCATGTTGGTCCACCGCCCCAGGAAGCAGTGCAACGCCATTGACAGCCGCAGTGTGTGCTCTGCGAACGATTCCCCGTGATACGAAGGCGTAGGTTGTGCGTGTTTCTGTGCATGTTTCTGTGCGTCTTTCTGTGCCTGTGCCTGTGCCGCCCTGTGACCCCTCGTCCTCGTCCTCGTCCGCCACCTCAGCGACCAGCACGAACCCAATCGCATTGTCGTCCCCCCCCGTCACGACCCGAAAGTGTGTCCCGTCCCTGCTCATGTCAAGGCTCTTGATGCTACTCTGGTGCACCGCACAAGCCGCCTTCAACGAGTACCTCTGCACCCCGACCCCATCCCCATCCAGGCGGATCCCTCCCCAAAGCACCAGGTGCCCATCCGTAGAAGCCGTCATGACGTGCAGCCCCTTGCCTCCCGATCCGCTCCCACATGCGGCCTCGACACCAAGATGCCGCAGCTGCGTGATGCAAGCTCCGGTATACCTCCCCTCGGCAAGGCACCTAAACGATCCGCCCCCTCGGCAGTCATACTCGTACGTCTTGAAGGATGAATTGGAAAACGCCATGGTCACAATCATCATGCTTTTACTGCGCCGCCCCTTTTCTCCTTGTCCTGCCTCCTGCCCCTCCGCCTGTCCGTCGCCTGCTCCCCTTCCCACCACCACCCTCGACACGTCAAAGTCCGTGATTCGCAAGTCCCCCACGGGACTCTTATCCGTCAAGACGGCCTCACACACGACCGCGAGGCCCGCATACGCGGATGAATCGTCCAGCCTCGTCATGCGCCACACGTAGAACTCTTCGTTGCCGGCACTGCTGAGGAGGTACTCGTCTTCGAACCACTGCAGTTTCTGCAGACCCGTGACGTGGGCCTTGATGCACGCCAGGTTGCGCATCGTGGGACCCCCAGCAGCATCTCCACCAGCATCTCCGGCGGCGGAAGCGGCGGCGGAGGGCGCATGCGTGACCTCCCATATCCGGATGGAGGTGTCTTCTGCGCCCGACGCGACAAACTGCTTGTTCGCGCAGAGGGCGCGAATCTCCCGCCCGTGCGTGCCGCGCCGGACGGTCCGATGCGGCACCTCTTGCTGCGAAAACACGCACAGTTTCGACGTGCGCGTGTAGGCGAATCGGTACCGGTGCGGTTCCGCACCGGCGTCGTGATGCAGGCGGAATGTGCGATGGGCGCCTCCGCAATCCACCGTCGCGAGTTCCTCCCGCGTCGACTCGTTCCAGATGACAAAGTCCTTGCTGCGGAAGCCGTAGAGTACCAGCTCTGGCCTGCTCGTTGCGGTTGTGGTACAAGTAGAGGTACAAGTAGAAGTAGACGCAGGAGCAGTAAACCAGGCGCCTTCAATCATGGGCCCAAACGGCGGTGCCGTCTCGTGGACAAGCACGAGGGACGGGCTCGTGCGATCCACGCGGTATATTCGGTATTTGCCGTCTCGGCTGGTGGCGAGCACGTATGGACATGGGGTAGTCGTGCTTTGCTTTTGCTGCTGCTGCTCTTTCGCTGCTGCCGGGAGAGGGACAATCGAGGTGATGGCGTCGCGGGAGCGCGTTGCAACCGCCAGGATGGGCTGCCACGTGTCGTCATTCTGCAGCGTGAGCAGCGACATGTATCCGTGGCGGGAGCCTAGGATGATGAGGTCGTCGTGTAGCCGTGTGGCGGACACGGCGACGAAGCGCGCATCCAGACCTGTGAGGTGCGCTCTTTGAAGTAGTGTGCCCGAGGTGTTGAGTGTCAGGAGATGCGAGACGGACGATGCATGGATGTGGACCAGGATGCTAATAAGCTGCTGGTGGTGGTGGTGGTGGTGGTGGCCGTGGGGAAGATGGTTGATTTCGGTGATTCGTCCAGGCACCGCTGCTGCGCAAACGAGGCGGTACTTTGGAAGTTGGCCCCGGTGGCCGTCGTCGTCTCCGAGAAAAAGATACACCTTTCCATTCGTGGTCCCAATGACGGCCGCACCGTCATGGCCATGCACCGTCCGTAGGACATAGCACCGTTTCAAGTCTTGCACCATGTCGCCCTCCTCGACATGCACCTGCTCCCATGTTTGAGTCGATAGGTCCCCCACGAAGAGGCGTCCGGCGTTTGTGATGGCGAGGATCCGATTCTCTGAAACAAAGTCGTACCGGCTGAACATTTCACGCGAGGGTCCGCCTTTTTCCTTTTCTTGCTCTTGCTCTTGTGCTTGTGCTTGTTCCTGTTCCTGTTCCTGTTCCTGTTCCTGTTCCTGTTCCTGTTCCTGTTCCTGCTCTCGTTCAGCATTGCCCTGCCCCCTGGACAAGGCCCTGAGCACATCAGGCACATTAATCGTCATACACCCGGCGCGGTGCTTGTCCCCATGGCCACGCGGAAAATGGGCCGGTTCTCGTATTGTACTAATCTTGCTATCCGCTCCGCCGGTGAGAATGTCCACCCCCCCGGCATGCACGTCCAGAGCCCGCGCCCAGAGATGCTTGCCCTGATGAAGCGAGTAGGTCTGCTGATGGGTCAGTCGCCCCGTCAAAAGACGGGCTGTAGGCGCTGCCACGTCAGGCGGGGGCAGGTCCAAGTCCAGCTTCCATCGCTGCGTGGTCGAGTCCTCCCCAAACGAGTACACCCAGAGAGGAGCGCTCCCATCAAGCGCGCATTCTGATTTTGAATCAGAATCAGAATTAACGGCGGCGGCGGCGGCGGCGGCAAACCTGACGCCCCAGATGCGCGAGGCGTGACCCATAGCCACCGCCACGGGGACGGCCTCCCCTTCTCCGCCCGCGTCGGCATGGAGAACATGGTAACTCTGAGCGGCTTTGAACCCCGTTTCCACCACGTCACCGCGCTGGGCGCCCGCGTGGCCCGGCCGGGAACGCGACGCTGCCGCGCCGTCAAGACTGATATCCCATACGCGGATGGTCCTGTCGTCGCTACAGCTCGCGAGGAGGCGCCTCGTCGTCCCGTCCGGCAGCAGCAGCGGCGATGAAATGTCGACGCCGTAGATGGACCCCTCGTGGCCGCGAAGAACAAAGGCCAAGGAATGCTCATCCTCCGCAATGGAGTATTCCCACACGAGGACGTCGCCGAAGACGGTGCCGGCCGCGACGAGAACCCGCGACGCAGACACCCACGTCAGGTGCGCGGCGTAGAGAAACGGCCGGGACGGCGAGACGGCGTTTCCCAGTGAGAGGGTCCCGCGGCGGTACTGTACGACAACGACTTCGTTGTGTGCCGTCGCAAGGACGGCCTGGTCCTCGCAGAATGGCGAAATGGCCGCATCGTAGACCCAATCTGGTGCTGTGGCCGTGGCCAGGAGGACCGGCTGCTGCCCCTCGGCGAGAGGTCCGGCGTCGAAGAGGGCAATCCTGGCAGCGCCCCAGAGGAGCAATCTCGAGCCCCAAAGGCGGATTCCATGAATGGGCTGGTCCTCGAAGACGGGCAGCATAAAGACTGGCTCCTGGGAGGGCCGGTGCGTGTCCTCGTAGATGGCCAGGCTGCCATCTTGACCGGCTAGGAAGTACTTGTTGCCGCCCGAAGGGGGGGAACAAAAGGCGACAGACGTGATGGGGACTTGGGCGAGCTGTCGTTGCAGCGTGATGCCGCGCCTCTGTTGTGTCCCATGTTAGTGCATGCTTGTGTGTGTGTGTGTGTGTGTGTGTGTGTTCAAAACATCTCGTCGAGTCGCATCTTCCCATCTTCACACGCGACGCATGGAGCGGCCATGGAGGGGCAGAAGAGCTTTGCGTGGCGGGGCAGCCAACAGAAAACGGCAACACATACCGGGGAAGAAGCCGATGCCATGGGTCGTGGCAGTGTAGTGTCCGGGTCAAGAAGCCATTTGGAGGGAGTGCTCAACTCATTCCATGGGATGCAGTGATGCACATTGCCTTGTTGAGTGGTTGATGTGGCTGGACGTGTGGGAAATTTTGCAGGGTCAGGGTCCCGGAGTCGAGACAAAAAGGTCCGTCAGTCTGCTTTGTCCAATCAGTCTGGTCCATCTGGTCATGGTCCGGTCTGGTGCTGCCAACCGCACGTCGATCGTCGTGTCTACCTATTCATGCACCACGTTTTTTTTTTGTCCATCGCGGTAATGCTGTCTTGAACCGAATGCCCCAGTTCATCAGGCACGACCTTTTCTCTTTGTTTCTTTGTTTCTTTTCTTCTTTTCTTCTTTTCTTTTTTTTTTAAATTTTTTTTTTTTTAAAAAAAAATCCTAACCAAGTCAGCTTACACAAGATGCCATCTAAAAAACCTTCACGTTCCATCGTCACGACCCCATGGCACAAGACATTTCTTTAAAATGTAATACTATTCATTTCCGTCCATGAACCATTATTCATCATAACGGCGATGCTCCATGTTCATTCATAGGGCATTGGCACCATGTTTCCACTCCTCTCCTTCGTCACTTCCTCATCGCCCAAAAGACCTGGGCAGCCAAAAAAACATCCGCCACAAGTCTTTCTCATCCAAGAATCCTTTGAACGCCAGGGATCATATCATCTTCGTAGTGCCATGTTTCAGACTTTAAAAACGCAAAGGCCGTGGCCACTCCAATGGCTTCGAAGACTCCAATCGCTCGGAAGAACACATGCCCGAGCTTTTCAACGCAAGTAAGAAAAAAAAAATAAGAAATAAAGACGAAGAAAGTTAATATATATATATGTAAAAAAAGGGGGAGGGGGTTTCATGAATTATGCTCGATGCGAGTATGGCTCATATGCCAAGTCGGTCCTAGCGTGATCAGAAGGATATTGAGGACCAGGTGCGTATGCGGTATTTGCGCCCTGGTTGGGATCGTAGTAGTCGTCCTTGTGGCCACCTCGGCCGCCCGTCATCTCGGCGCGACTGTCGCTGATGGGTCGATAGGCGCCCGTGGGCATCAACTTCTCACCATCGGTGTCGAGGCCGCGCGTGTTCTTCTGGCGACGATCGGGCTTGCAGCAGCAGATGGTGAAGACCCAGAAGAAGCCCGAGACAATGGCGAAGACGGTGGCCAGCCAGACGGTGGCGAGGAAGCGGTTGCCAATCTGGCCTTGGACGCCGTAAAACTTGGCTGAGCTCTCGACGGCGCCAACGACAACGGAGGCCATGGCGCTGGCCATGCCCGCTGCCACGCCGACCAGGATGGCCGTGACGCTGCTCATGAGCCAGATGAGGCACGAGACTGCGCGGGAGTACATGGCCAAGATGCCGGCGATGAGTTGGAAGCCGAGGGCCACGAGAGCCACGATAAAGGCCACCTGGGTCCACTTGGTTACATGGCCAAACGTGCTGAGCGACGTCTTGATCTCGTGTGGCAGCTCAACCTTGACACCGCTGGCCGCGCTGAGCGCCTCGATGGAGCTGGTGTTGAGGGCGTCCGCGGCCCAGTTGAACTTGGCGCGGGTGCATTCACGCTTGCCATCGCTGCCGGTGGCGCAGTACCCCCAGAGGTTGACTTCGTACAGGTTGGCAAGATTGAGATCGGCCGCTGTGATGTTGTCGGACTTGACGTCACGCACGTGGAGGCCGGCTTTGCTCGCGAGATGGCTGGCATCGGCCGGACTGATGCTCAAGTTTTGCGTGTCGAGCTGGAACATCCACATCTGGTTGTGGGTGACACCCGACAGCGTGGCGATGAGAACGGCGACGATGGAGGCGACGGTGAGGACGAGGGGAAGGCCCACGCAGACGAAGCGACCGACAGCCATGGCTGCGCCGGTGTGTGGAGGTGTGGTGTTGACGATGTTGACGATGTTGTTGGTGGTGGTGGTGGTGGACGGCAACGGCTAAGCTGGTGATGCAGATCTCACCCGGCTAAGCTGATGGAACGGATTGGTGATACGCCGTCGAAACAAAAGCCGTCGAAACAAAAGCCGTCGAAACAAAAGCCCGTCAACACAAAAACCTAGGCAAACACACGGAGGAGAGGATGGTCGTGAAATCGAGAGAAAGGGGCAAAGCGTCTCGTGCAGATGGGTGTTGGCCATGTGTTTATATGAAGAACAGGCACGCACTCACGCTCGCACCAAAAAAAAAAAAAAAAAAAAAAGAAGAAGAAGAAGGATGGAAGGAGATGAGGAAAGGGGGGGGGGGCAAACCCGACAATGTTCAATGCGGCCCAGCCTGGCTGCTCGCTGCAGACATGGTTACGAGAGGCTGGGGCTGATAAGTTGGCTCATGGAAACTCGGCTGGGTGTTGGAACATTTGAAGTGTTGGAACTTGTTGGTTGGCCAGGTCCATGTTGGCCGAGCGGGCTACAGGTGAAATGCGCATAACGCGAGTGGCGCAGTCTGTCGCACACGCAGGGTGGCGCTGCCCTTGGCCCCTGATTCGACGCAGCAGGACGCAGCAGGACGCAGCAGGCGCGCATTTCATGACACACCAGCGCCGTTGGCCCGCTTTCCCTGGTTCCCAGGCTGCCGGCCCATTTTGTCGACTGGGGGACGGACGACTGGGACCGACGACTGGGACTGACGACTGGGACTGACGGCTGGGACTGACGGCTGGGACCGAGGAGAAGAAGGGGGCGCAGCTGCCTGCCGGCTGGTTGCCTCCATGACATGATGCGACGATTGATCCAGTTTGATGCCTGCCTGCGAACGCGCTCATCTCGTATCGAGCCCAGCGACGCCTGCCGAGCCCGGCATTGCCTGGCATTGCGCGGCCGTGGCGACGAAAATGCTTTGATGCCGGACCGCTTTGTGGATAAGGACGCGCAACCCTGTGGCGGGAACTTGAGAAGCACACAGCAAAAACAGACACGGAGAAGAGTGTGTGTGCGTGTGTGCGTGTGTGCGTGTGTGGGAAAGAATAAGATCTTGACAGAGATGCCGAAGTCTCCAGCCGAGGAGTCGGGACCGAGCAGTGCACAATGCACAGTGTGAGGGTCTTTTAGAAGAAGCCGCCTTGCCCCATGCTTCATGCTTTCCGTGCTTCCCATCATTTACAATGTTTTCCCGTCATGCGTCCACACCGCAGAATTCCTCGCAGCAACGACAACAGCGCAGCCGCAGCCGCAGCCGCAGCAGCACACCACACCACATCACACCACACCACACTCTGATCAAGTCTGGTCGACAACCCCCCGATTGAGCCTCAACTTCACCGTTTCGTCAGCTGCTCCGCCTGCCCGGGATCGGCGGGCCACGATGTGGGGACCCCAAGAACTGCCTCGCTCGTGGCTGTCCCGTCAACACCAGCAGGTCGGCGCTCAAGGGGCTCTGCTTCAATGTTGTATGCTCGCCTCCCGACTTCACACAGCCATGTACATACCATCGAGCACCGTTCGTTGCAGGCGAGATCCTAAATATAGAAGCCATACGCCACCCAGTTCACGTTGGTTTTCGAATTGTTTGCAGCTTGATGTCCTGCCGTATCGCTCTGGTTGTCGCATTCTCGTCAGCAGGCTGAACATGAACAATTCCAGTCCACAATCACTGGCGCGCCCCAGAGATGGCAGGGATGCTGATTGTCCCGCTCTGTCTGCCTGTCTGTTGCCTGTCTGTCAAAGAGCCGAACCTGTGCTGCATTATCAGCCTGCGTGCTTCGCCCCAATTGGCAGTGTGTCTAAGACTCGACACAGAGTCGTAATATGGACAGCATCATGTTTCATCCCAAGTTCTTGGACCATCTTCCTCGTCATACCAAACTCTCCCTTCACCCTCGCGTCGTGGTCCGTGTCATGCAGTCTGACACATATACATGTAGTGTAAACCACTGGACATGTTTTTTTTTTCTCATCTCCGGTCAACGGACGGAGGGGAAGAAGAGAGGGAAAAAAAAAAAAAAAAAAAAAAAAAAAAAAAAAAAAAGACATAGCTCCAGTCTTTCCAACGACCTTGCATGAAAACCTGCCGAGGCCAAAAGAGAAATGCCAACTGCATGCACTCCACCATCCCTCATCAGCTAAGTCTTCTTGACACTTGGCCAACCAAAGTATGTGGCTTCGTTATGGTCCATGGGCATCGTGCGACTGGCTTTCCTGGGAGACGGAGTACGACGGGCGACAAGTTACAACAAGCGATTTGGCGACTGTCGAGCTGAACTCTCCGTAAACACATTCGTTTCCTTCGTTCCCTGCTCTGATCGACACGTCTGCGCGTACTGGTGCTTGATGAACCCTTTTCAGAAAACCCTCCATCTCCATCTCTTCCGTGAGTATGTACTAGTCGCTAGGAAATCCATGCTCCGCACCACCAAAAGCTCTTCTCGCAAATGCCCCAATCCTGCTATGCCTTAGCGACAAAAGAGATCGAAGAATGGCATCGCGGTACTTGGCTGTCAATTCCACAACTTGTCGCTCATCTTCCTCTCTGCTGTTATTGGTCAGACGACTCAGATCCACACGTTCCGATTCTGTCGCACAGCGCAGAGCAAGCAAGCCCAAGAGCGGTCGGCTTGGCGGTGAACTCCAGTTGTTCGGTAAAGAGCGCGTGGCACGGGTACCACTTCATCTTGTGTCGACAACCGCGCGAGTCTCCAAGATTTCGTCCATGTATGTAATGATTTTCTCACACACTCTCTTTTCTTTTCTTTTCTTTTCTTTTCTTGCCCTTATAATCCCTACTCATCTGACTGGACGCTTGCACCTCTCTGCCTTGTGATTCATGTTTCAGACTTTCTAGTATTAAAAAAATAAAGGCTTGGCAAAAACCGTCAAAGAATTTGAACTGCTTGGTCAGCCCACAAAATAGGCAGCTTAAGGTTGGGCCGATGCATTCCTGTTGCTGTAGTCTGATGTCCAATGGACATGCGATCCAGTCATCCCGGTGGATCCGATTGATCCGCCAAGAGCGATTATCTGGTACATTGTTCACGTGGTTGATGCGCGCTGGTCCGTGGTTCAAATCATCGTGTTGCATTCACGGCCCTCAACTTGCCCAATGCATCTCCAACTGTGACTTAAATGCATGAGTGCCTGAGTGCCTGAGTAAATATGACTTTGCGCACATTGAATTTGCGTCTCTGGGAGTGAAGCATCGTGTCGAAATTAGATTGGTGCTCACATGTGCTTATGGTCGCAGTTACTTCCCTCGTGAATGACACTCTTGGTCTGCATGTGCATCGAGCTACTGATTACAACTTGGCCATGACACACAAGTGGTATCGAGGTGGCGGATTGTGGTCCTCTGTAGAACGCACCACGGCGGAGAACCTCATGATATTCCGAACGACCCAGCGCTCTCGGCCGGAAAGTGATAGTAAATATACCAGACCCGATCTGGTTAAAAGATTGCTTCAATTCTTGATGTTGTTGTTCTTGTCGTTGGAGGCCTGACATGAGGGTGCCTCTCAGAAACAGGCAATGCATTGTCGAATACTTTAAGCTAGTGATGGATAAGAGCGCCAGGAGAATGTGATGTCCAGTGTTTTCAACACTTTTCAACCCAAGTCAAAATCGACGGATCTCCAATTCGCATTCGCTTCTTCGGTGTTGATCGGTGACGCGGAGCAGCAAGGCTGTACTGGGAATTATACTGGACAACGTGACCAAGCTCGCATGCATTGCGGACTCGTCAGGTCAAACGTCCATGTTCGCAGCATAACAAGCTCTATGCTCGACACAAAGATGCATCAAATAAGCGCACGAGGAGGCGCAGGCGGGGGTTCGGAGCCACTGGGAGCGGCGATGGTTCCGTTCACAGTTGGACTGGATACGACGTGCTGGCACATTGTTCTTGATGTGAGAACACTATGATATTCCCCGTCCTTGCATCCAAGCCCCTATAGCGCGGCGATGGGAGCTCCTTGTGGGTTTCTGACCGCCTTGTTGCTCTGCATTAGCCAAATGAAATGTTGTTTTTTTGCAGTTTGTGTGCGATATCTTTGATCACGCACCTGAGGTAGTTGAGAGGATGACGGCCCACGGGCCATTAAATAAGATACATACGGACAGGAAGGAAGAGACAGGGAGTTGAAAGACCCCGCATTTAGGTCCCTGCGTTGCAGCCCAATGTCATGTTACTGGCCTGGTAGCTGTCGTTATTGAGGTTATGCTGCAGCCAGGGATATAGGAGATGGGTGGGCGGAGGAGACGAAAAGTACAATGCGATGAGGAAATAGGCGTGTTGAACAAAACAGGATGGCGAACGATGTCGTGGCGACACTGGGCCCGATTGGCCGCACTCTATCACCATTAGCCGCAAGTGGGAGGAGACAGACAACAGGGATACACAGGCTCGTGAAAGGCCGCGTAAAATTTGCACCGGACGCACGAATCACCCGAATGCAAAACTGCGATGTGAATGTGAGGTGGTGGTGCATCGGGGAGGATTTGATAAGAAAAAAAACCAGACCAGACTGCACGGCTGGCCGCCCGCAGTGCGAGTGCAGCTGGCACGGGCGGCTGGAGCTTGGCTGCCAGCTGCCCGGCTGCCAGCTGCCAGTGCAAGCACCCTTCGTGGCCACAGCTGTCCGTCGCCGTGTCACGACATGGGCAATTTAATTTTTGTTTTAGGCTGCGCATCAGTCAGTCTTGAATGTCTTTCCACGCTGGTGTCTGGAACGTTTTCACGTCCTTCTGCAGCCACCTCGTCTCCCAGTTCTCGACGACATCGCTTGGTCCTGAAGACATCAACCATCCGCCGAGCATATGCTCTCAAACTCCACCGGACGAACTAGCTCCCCACCAGCCGACAAGCCGTCGAAGCCATCGTTCATATGTACATTGCCGTTCATACCGTTTGCGTCTGCGTCTGCGTCTGCGTCTGCGTCGTCCGCGTTTGCGTTTGCTCCCTGGTTAGCTGAGCAACAATAACTCCCGTCACTGGCCAGCCAACAACTTGTCACGATCCACGGTTCCCCATCTCTGTCGGTCGACCGTCTTTTTGGGAGAGAGGTGCATCGCGTGCTTCAAGCTCCGGAATCGAAGACGGAAGAGACGGACGAAAATTGGACCACTCAACTTGGAGAAGCTTCATTGAACTATACACATGTATGTAGGTACAAACATGTACATACAAGCATGCATATCCAGAGCTCCACTCGAGCATGTTGTTTGGACCTTGCCCTCGTGCCTCACTTGCCTCGTTTCTCCATAGACTGCGAACCAAGTCAAGATAAGAGCCTCTTCAAAGTTGACAGACGTTCTTAGCCAGCAAGCCTCGCGAAGCGGCCTCTCTGCCGTCGCCCCCCGTCGCATCAAAGTCTTCCTTGGCTCTCCTTGGCATATTCGTCGATCCCCCAGACACTTGTGTAGGCAGAATCCACCACAAAAGCCTCGGGTTTCACGGCACCCAAAACCAGCGTAAATGGCCCGAGTGTCCCTCTGCTCAGACTCTTCTTGTCCCAAAATCTAGGCCGGGCGAATCGTGGGCCACATCGTGGGCCGTGGCAGATAGTTACTGCCCTCGTACGGGGACGCAACATCTTGTGCGCAACCGATTCGTTGGCAATTCGACCAATCCAGACATCTTGGCAAAGTCGTGTCGCCGCGTCCAACCCGTTCTCCGGATCTGCAGGTACTTGCCCCATCCTGTCTGCCTCCCTCCTAGAAGTACATACCTCAGGTACCTGCCTAGTACCAGGGATGCGTATCTGCCCGCCCATCTACTTTACTAGTACTTATCTACCTAGTAAGTAGGCAGTACCTAACTTCAAGGTTCCTATGACGCCTCGCCTTGCCCACCCCCCTTCCCCCCCCCCCCCCCCCCCCCCTTCCTTCTCCTCTCTCCTCTCCTCTGAGTCCTCTGCCCAAGCACAGGCTCATCAAGCACCGCATACTTGGCTCTTCTTCTTGTCTTGCTTTGCTCTACCACACTCTGGACGGCGTCCAAACTCTTTCCTTCCCTCACCCCTCCCTCTATGAGCTTGCTTTCTCGTTCTTCTTTCGATCGCCCTGATTTTGTCCCCGCACATCTGCACTGCACACCCAGCATCTCCATTGGCCTTGTCTCGTCGTGCGCTGCAATCGCCCCGTGATCTGCCTGTTCATGCAGCACGCTCGACTGTTCAATGTTGTGCCTTGGCGTGAACTAATCTGACACAAGCAGACTGGACGTCGCCGTCGACTGGACAGCCGCGGCCATCAACAGTGACCACAGTGCGTCCGCCTCGGCCTCCGCACCCACCCTCGTGTCCGCCGGCCGCCGCGACCACGGTACCGTCTTCATCAGTCCACTCAAGTCCACTCATCAGTCCAGTTCAGGCCAGTCAGTCAGTCAGTCAGTCATAATCCCCGGTCCGGGTCTTCCACCTCTTCCATCCTGCGCCCACCTCGCCGACCGTTACGCAAAGACCCAGCATTTTCTCCGATTCGACTTCTTCTTTCCATCGGCATCCGCCTTGTCATTGCTGCTGAGAACGGGAACGGGACCCAGGGCCAGCAGCGTCTTGTCTTACCTCAACGCCAGGCTTCAGCCAGTCTCTCTGCCAGCCAAAACCCTGCGCGGGCACGCACGACCAACATCCATCCAGGCAACTTCTGTGCTGCACAGAGCAAGCGCCGCCCGCCTGCCCCTCCACCCACCACGACCATAATTGTACCCTTCAACAGCGGTAGCAGCGACGTCATCATCAGCCAAACTGCAAAGCACTCCATATTCTAGCTGTGAATCATCTCGACTTGGAATTGACACGCTTGAGCGCGCCGCTGTGTGAACAGTTTCCCTTCAAGGCGCACCCAATCCGTCAATTGTCTTCTTCTGACCTTCTTCTCCTTGTCCCTGGTCGGCTCTTTCATCCCGTTCAGAACGAGCCACGGGTACCCAGAGAAGGTCTGGTCTACAGGATCAACCTCGCCTTTGTACTCTGCCTTGAAACTCATCATCGTCGTCATCGCCGCCGCCGCCGCTTACCTTTCATTTTCTTAGAGACACGCTGCGACAGGTTCTCAAAGACAAGACGTCAAAAGCTGTTACGACGCAGTCTGCAGATAGGCGGATGCTCCCACCCCGCCGTTTCCACGCGATTCTGAGACATCCATCACCGCAAAATACAGCAGCAGACGCAGCATCAGCCTCAAAATCATTTGCCAATTGACTGTAGGCACTATATTCTCGAATCCTTGCTTTGCTACCGGTCCTCCGTCGCCAATCGCCTCCGGCCGATAAATCACATCATTCTTTTTCCCTCGGGCCATGGGTAACCAAGCCTCCAAAGAAGGAGGTGGCTCCTCCTCGGGCAAAGGTTCCGGCTCTGATGCCCTGCAGACATATCCCTCCATCAGCAGGTCTGATACCAAAGACTCCTCGCGATCGCTTCGCTCACTTCGATCCAAAATTCCTGGAAGCAACAACAGCAAATCTTTGAATGTCGACAACCCTAGAAACTCGACCTTGCTGGCGAATGGCGAATCTAGTAGCGAAAAGACGCTCGATGCGGCCTCGGTTCGCTCTGGTCGCAGTGGACGATCGAATGGCTCCAACAGGAACAGTCGCAGTGAGACACCGCATTTGAGGCACAACTCTACGGACTTGTCATCGGTGGCAGACCAAAGCATCTTTGAGGACCAGCCGCCGCCGCCCTCGCCAGGGCTTCCTGCCAGCGCCAACGGTGCAGCCCACGACGTAGCCGCCGCACAGGCGTCTGGCGAGGTCGATCATGTTTCCGACCAGCCACCTACGGCTTCAAATGCCAGCGCCACGGCGCATATGCAATCTCCCGGAGCCCCCATTCTCATCAGACGAGATAGCATGACCAACACCGTCTTAAAATCTCCTTCTATAGACTCCAGCACCAAGTTCGATTCTGGTAGCAGCAATGTGGGAATGGCGGACATCAAGGATATGGACCTAGACGATTACATCAAGCGGTTGTTAGACGCCGGGTACGCCGGCAAAGTGACCAAGAGTGTATGCCTCAAAAACGCCGAGATTGTCGCCATCTGTCAGCGGGCTCGGGAGGTTCTCTTATCTCAGCCAGCACTGCTGGAATTGGACGCACCAGTCAAGATTGTGGGAGATGTGCATGGTCAATATACGGACCTGATCCGTATGTTCGAGATGTGCGGGTTTCCCCCGACGGCCAACTATCTCTTCCTGGGGGACTACGTCGACCGAGGCAAACAGTCGCTCGAGACGATCCTACTTCTGCTTTGTTACAAACTCAAATTTCCCGAGAATTTCTTCCTTCTCCGTGGTAACCATGAGTGTGCCAATGTGACCCGAGTCTACGGGTTCTATGATGAATGCAAGCGAAGATGCAATGTGAAAATTTGGAAGACATTTATCGATTGCTTCAACACGCTGCCCATCGCCGCCATTGTGGCTGGCAAGATCTTTTGTGTCCATGGTGGTCTTTCGCCTGCCCTAAGCCACATGGATGATATTCGAAACATTGCTCGACCGACAGATGTGCCCGACTATGGTCTGTTAAACGACTTACTCTGGGCAGATCCTGCGGATATGGAACAGGATTGGGAAGCAAATGAACGCGGCGTTAGTTATTGTTTTGGCAAACGCGTTATCACCGAGTTCCTTGCTGTGCACGACTTTGACCTCATCTGTCGAGCACACATGGTAGTTGAGGACGGATATGAGTTTTTTAACGACAGGGTCCTGGTCACTGTCTTCAGTGCGCCAAACGTAAGTGCTCCCCCCCCCCCCCCAACCCCTCTTGCTTCTTCGTCTCCAGGTAGCAAGATGTTTTTGTTGTTGCTCGTGGAAGAAAAAAACTAATCATGTTTGGCAGTATTGTGGCGAATTCGATAATTGGGGCGCCGTCATGTCTGTTTCATCAGAACTCTTGTGTAGTTTTGAGCTACTTAAGCCGCTAGATTCCAGTGCACTAAAAAGCCATATTAAAAAGGGCCGCAATAAGCGACAACAAATGCTTAACAGTCCTGTAAGTCGTTACGTGTGGAGCTCTTTTCTTCTCCTACTGTCATTTTCAATCACTTCCCCTTTTTGTCTTCACACTTTTTTTTTTCTTGTTCTTGGAAGGGCAGCACCTTACTGATCAAAATAAATCTACAGCCGGCAAGTGTACAACCTCAGAGTGTACCTTAGACGTCGACAACAAAATTGTTTAATCTCTCTCTCGTCAAGGCGCCGAAGTCGGTATATTTTGTGCCTACATAGGAGAAAAGAAGCGTTGATGTCAAAATTTGCAGCGCCGATATAAATTCGGGCTCGAATTGCAATGATGCGGTCTGAAATTGACGCTGGTGTGTCGATGAATCCGCTTGGCCCATGAGTTACGTAGCGTGTGGAAAATTCATGTTACGAAACAACGCAGCCTATTATTTCCATGGGGTAATATCCATACTCTGTCTGGTTGCATCTGGGAGAGGTTTTTTTTTATTATTTCCTCTTTTTATTTCTTTGTTCTTTTCTTTCTTGCTCTACTTTTTCTTCTTCTTCTTTTTCTTCTTCTTTTTCTTCTTCTTCTTCTTCTTTTTTTTTTCATTCCTTATCAACATTTTTCGCCGTCATGAATCTGGAATGATTCAAGAGAGGCGTATACTTGTTGAAAGGATCGATGTGTTCATGACAACATTTCAAAAAGAGACTTTGGTCGAGTCAGTCCTCGCGGGTTCGGAATTGTTGGGAAAGCAGTAGGTCATATTGGACTTTTTGGGGTTCTTATGGGTTCTTGACTTGGGAAGTACACACTTCACATGTTGGTTCTGTTCATTATCGGGTTGGTGGAAATTTGAAGGGCTTGTCGCCTAGGGACTGTATTTGTACGACGCTCTGGGTCTCTTTCGTTTCTGTCGACCTATGCACCCAGATTTCGACTGGTCAAAGATCAGCATTGACTGCGTCATTTGAAGAGATGGACTTTGCGATGCTTGGCTATATACTACCCAAGACGAGTCCCGTCGCAATGGCGGAGTTTGGAGTAATTAGCTTGGCTTTTTTTTTTTTTCCTTTTCCTTTTCCTTTTCCTTTTTGTTCCCTAACCCAGAGTCTTTGACTCTGCAGAAAAACACACGCACGCACGCACGCACGCACACACAGCCTCATAATATACGATCAAAAGATTTCCAGCGCTTGTTTTGTTTCCAATATTGTTGTGCATGTCTTCCGGTATTATTATTATTATTATTATTATATATATATATATATATATATATATATATATATATTTTGCTTTTTTGGCCTCTCGCCTTTCAGTGGCAAGCAAATAGACATGGAGTGCAGCGCGCGCACAATGCTTTGACCGCCTGCCTGACGTAGCGGGGCCAAGCGGCAAAAAAATATATTAGTCCTTCCATGTCCCTTTATTTGCAGAAAGCACACTCATGATCCATCCGTCCATGATCACGCAACCGCATCACAAGCCACCATGAATGCCCAGACCTTGCGCTCGGCGTGCGCCCGGGCAAAGCCAGAGGTTCAAAAGACGGGACACGCTCTCCGAAACTACTTTCGCGATTTCTCCACGTCCGGATCCTTCGCTGAAGACAAGACATCATCTGTTCGTCAACGATCAAGAGCTGCCACGAGCGAGATCAATTCATTTGTGAAGAGAGGAGGAGGCCACACGGCAGCAGCGAAGCCGCTCGCTTCTCCGCTCGCATCAACAACGCAACCCCGAGTCCTTGACGTTCGAAGCCTACCACGAGGATTGGGCACACGAGGTCGCGGCCGAGGCGGCTTCGGCGGGCGAGGAGGAGGACAGGGCCAAATCGGTGCAGCAGTCTCTCCAGGTCAACGACCGGCAAGGGCGCAGTCACCCACCTCTGCTGGCCCTGGAAACAGATTCTCTCGTCCCGGAGCCGCATACGCTGGGAGGGGGGGATCGAGCCTTCGAGGCGGACGAGGGGGCCGCGGCAGCGGGAGGGGCGGTCGTTCGACTGCTGCTCCCAAGGGACGTCGCACGAGCAAGGACAACAACAACGGGGACCATGGCGCCAAGACGTTTGGCAAGCGCCAGGATCCGTTTGAGATCATGGACCCGTATGAAGAGCAGTTTGACAGAGACATGCGCTTTGGCACCTGCACCATCTACCAGCCGTCGTTGACGCTGGACTCCCTCGCGGCGTTTGCGCCCGCCGTCCCGACCAGCGAGGCCGGCAGAAAGGCCACTGTGCTCGAGAACCTCTGCGCGCTGGGCACCGCGGACCCCGTTGGCGCGCCGCAGGATCTACAGGCCTCGGGCTACGCGGCGGACCTGGAGGCTCATGGCGTGCGCTTCTTTGCCGACAGCAAGGCCAGAGACGCGGCGGAACAATATCTACAGCAGAAGCAGGATAAAGCTGCTGCTGAGGAACAAGGCAGTAGTAGTGGTGCTGGTGGTGGCGGCGGTGAAGCCAAGGACGTGATTGTCTCGGGCGCAGAAGAGTCCATCCGCAAGGTGATTTTCGAACAAGCCGTGCGGGGAGAGCACGAGAAGATGGCGTTTGCCACGGACCCGGCTGCTCTGTCAAGAACGTGGCATTTACGCGCCGAGACGTGGCGGAAGAGCGACGTGGACAAGTTTGAGCGCAAACTAAAGACCTTGGTCGGCGGCGCAAACCTCGCCGGCAGCAGGGGATCTGCAAAGGCGTGATGGGTGGAGAAGGAGAATTTGTACGATTTTGACTAATTCTTTTTTTTTTTTTTTTTGGACTGCTTTTCTCCCCCTGTTTCTTATTGCATGCCGAGGGAAACGCAACTACAATCTGTGTACATACGGAGTTGTGGAAAAGAAAATTCTTAGGGGAAAAAAAAAGAAAAGAAAAGAAAACCAAATAAAAAAAAATACGAAGGGCCATGCCATGACATGGAAATATATACATTAATTGCATTGCCGCGATGGCATGGACATGGACCGAGTAGACGACAGTGGCAGGCAGTGTACATGTCAGAGAGCCACGCTCTGCGCCCTCTCCTCTTTATGCCTAGGATTGGATTTTTTTCCGCGTTTCTGTTTCGATTCTTTTGGGGGTGGTGTTGTGTTGGTGTTTGTGTTGGTGTGCTTTGATGGGACTTTTGGGGCGCTTTGGCATTCTTGCTTTGATACTGTCATCATGTATTGATTCTGTCATCATGTATTGATACTGTCATCATGTATTGATACTGTCATCATGTATTGATACTATCATCATGCATTGATACTATCATCATACATTGATACTATCATCATACATTGATACTATCATCATACATTGATACTATCATCATACATTGATACTATCATCATTACACTGGCATTCTTCTCATCATCGTTATTGCTTTATTCATCAGTATTATTACCACCCCCACCCCCCCAATGAGTTGGCGTAGAGGAATCGCCACCCTGGACTGTACCTCCTTTTTTTCATGTACCGGCCCACGACCACCACAGGAAAATGCGCATCATAATGCGGAACCAAATTTTGAATTAAAAAGAAAAAACAAAACGTCTTTGAGTATAACTGTGTACCTGTTCGGTGGGACCTTCGTTGAATGTCGACCCGTCGCATACTGAAGTGGTTACATGGCCAGTTCGCGAGGCTCTCCCTGGCCACTATTTCATAACCCAAACACAGAATCACCATCTTCTTTTTTTTTTGTTGTGCTTGGTTTACCCAAACATCCAATATACGCTAAGGAGGGCCAAACCCTCCTCATCATCGCTCCAACTGCTTCAAGGCGCGCGCCTCCTCCGCATCAATCTCCGTCATCTTCTTATCCTGCACTTTTTGCAGCTCCCTCTCCGCCAACCTGACCACATCCTTGAGCACGGTCCTGTCCTTGGCCCAGCCCTTGAGGACCTTGTCATGCCGCGTCCTGGCCTGGCGGATCTTTTCCCTCCATCCCTGGACCGCGTCCTTGACCTGCCGGGCGAGGTCGTCCTTGCGCTCGAGCTCCACCTTCATCAGCAGCTCGAGGTCGTTGTCCTCGCTCCGCTGGGGCTGCTGATTGAAGTCCTTGCTGGACTGGACGGCCGACATGATGGGCTTGATGTACTCTCGGTCGTTGACGAGAAGGGATATCGTCCGCCCGGTGCGGGGGACCACCTGCGCGAGTTCCCGGAGGGGGAACGTCTTGAGCGTGCCGTCATCGGCTGATTTGACGGGGACGGGAAGCGCGCCCAGGCTGTCTGAGTTGAAGCGGCCGCCGTGGAGGATCGTCTGCAGCTGGTTCTTGAAGTGTATGTCATGCGGGTTGAACGCGGCGTGGAGGGAGGAAAAATCGAGGGGTTCCTCGGGGTTGGGCGCCAAGGTTGTGGCGGGATGAGAAGACGACGACGACGACGATGGGGCGTGGGCGCTTCGAGGCGGCGAGTTGGCGGCTGGTGCGATTTTGCGCTTCTTGAGCGTTGAGGGGGATGTATGGAAGGCTCGTCGTGCGAGGGACTGTTGGTGATGGTGCTGCTGCTGCAGAAGGCACATGGAGAGTGGTCTATCTTCTTTTAGAGGCTTTTTTTGTCCAAGGTTTGAATTTGGGGGGAGTCGGGTGTCCTCAAACCGGAAATGCGACTTACACTTCCATTGACGCTTTGAGACGGAGCGCCCGACGGACGAGCATGCTGGGATTGGCGAGTGCCATGGCTGCTGCTGTCGTGACGCTTGGATGGGATGGTACGGAGGTTGGAGGAGAGGAGAGAAGCTGGAGATGGGGCGGGTTTGCAAGCTTATCGGGGAAAGCGGAGCTCTGCGTGCTGCGCAGGGAAGGCGTGAGAAGCGCAGCTTCCCTCCCGCCTTGCCTCTTTAAATAAAATTCAAAATAAGGCTGTCTGCCTAGGCAGGTAGTGGAGAACTAAAATATGATAATTGTTGAATGAGATGGCTGTTATTAAAGCAGAATTCTATAGTACTTTTCTGTTTTTATCCACTAGCGAAAATAATAGATAGCAGTATCGTGTTGAAAAAACTATGCAAGTACGGAAATAGGCGCCAAGTTTTCTGCTATGCAAATGAGCGCCAAAAAGGGTGCAGCCTAATTAATGGCAGAGGGAAGAAAACAGCTTGCAAAGAAGCACACGAAAAGAGGCTGATAAACCGATTCTCCTTTGAATTTGCGATTATTTATGCATTGCAAAATAAGGAATAGAAATAAATATAGCCCGCTCCCGCTCCGTTGTATAATAGACGGAGCCGCACCTGGGTACCTAGTCGATCATAAAAGCGCCGAGTCACAGACAAAGAATGTGTGTCGCGCGCCGCTGCATCACAAACGATCAAGTTTCGACGCGGGATACGGAAGTTGATAGAATGAAGGAGAAATCCGAAACCCCCCCCAAATAAATAATAACAAACAACCAGTCATCATCCATTTGTGAGTGACAATGGACAAAAAAATATACTGAGGCAAGCAAAAAGAGAACAATTGTGTCATCCATCTGTCCGTACTAGGGTTCGAACCTAGGACCATTTGCGTTCTGTGTGAGTAAACACCTGTAAGGCAACTATGCTACCACTGCACCATACGGACTGATATGGTCTGTGCAGCTGTTATTAGCTACTAGATAGCTCGTACAGCTTGGTGCTACTATAGATACTTGGCTGTGGTCGAAGATGAATTGCGTCGTGGGATCAGGAAACCAGGCATTGAGAGAAGACCTTGACTTTAGATTCAGAGGTCGGAATGAGTGTTTTTATTAAGCATTAAGGAAGAAAAAAAATTCAATACGATAGACAGCAAATATAAATCATAAATACACACTAAAGCACGCTCCTGAAATAGTTTTTGAACGCGCTGCATACCATGTCCATAGTTCCACAGATCATGCCTCAAATCATGCATTCCTTCCAACATGTCCTGCCTCATTTTTTTTTACCCTTTTTTTTTTTTAAAAAAAAAAAAAAAAAAAAAAAAAAAAACCTCATCCTAACTCTGCAGAGGCTGGCCCATTCCGCCAAAGGTTATCATCTTGGTCACCTGGTACTCGGCGATACCATACTTGGACCCCTCTCGCCCGAAACCGCTCTCCTTGACACCGCCAAACGGAGCAGCCGGGTCAGAGATGATGCCCGTGTTGACGCCGACCATGCCGACTTCGAGCGCCTCGGCTACGCGGTACACACGTTGTAGGTCCCGGGAGAAGAAGTAGCCTGCGAGACCAACATCGACCTTGTTCGCCAGCTTGACAACCTCGGCCTCGGTCTTGAAGGGGAAGATGCCGGCGACGGGACCGAATGTCTCCTCCGTGGCCATGGCCATGTCGGCGGTCATGTCGCGAATGACGGTGGGCTGGAAGAAGTTGGCGCCCAGGTCGGGCATTTTGTGGCCGCCCGAGACAACCTTGGCGCCCTTGGCCTGGGCATCCTTGATGTGGGCCTCGACCTTGTTGATGGCGCGGTCGTGGATCAAGGGACCGTGAGTGGTTCCCTCGTCGAATCCGTTGCCCACCTTGAAGGCGTCGACCTTTTCGGTGAACTTGGTGACGAATTCGTCGTAGATGCCCTCTTGGACATAGAGGCGGTTCGCGCACACGCACGTCTGGCCCGTGCCGCGGAATTTGGAGGCAATGGCACCCGCAACCGCGATGTCCAAGTCGGCGTCGTCAAAGACGATAAAGGGAGCGTTGCCGCCCAGCTCCATGGACAGCTTCTTGAGGGTGCCGGACGCCTGCTTCATGAGAAGCTTGCCGACGGTGGTGGAACCGGTGAAGGAGACCTTCTTCACCGTCGGGTCCGTGGTGAGCAGCTCGCCAATCTCGGGTGTGTTTTCGAGTGTCGTCACCACGTTGACGACGCCCCTGGGGATGCCTGCTCGATGACCCAGCTCTGCAACGGCCAGGGCTGTGTACGGCGTCTCGCCGGGGGCTTTGCAGACAACGGTACAGCCGGCGGCCAGCGCAGGCGCAATCTTTCGGGTGATCATGGCGGCGGGGAAGTTCCACGGGGTGATCAATCCGCATACACCGACAGGTTCCTTGACCGTCCACACGCGGTTCCCGGGCACGGTAGCAGGGATGGTGTCGCCGTATGTGCGTGGAGCCTCCTCGCTGAACCACTCGAAAAAGTTGGCGGCATAGGCAGCCTCGCCTTTGGCCTCCGCAACAGGCTTGCCATTTTCCCAGGTGATGAGCTTGGCGATGTCGTCTGCGTTTTCCACCATCAGATCGTACCACTTGCGCAGCAGCTTGGCTCGCTCACGGCCGGTAAGAGTGCGAAAGGCCGGCAACGCATCGGCGGCAGCCTTGATGGCCAGCTTGGTATCGTCGGCGTTACATTCGGCGACTGTACCAATCAGAGTACCGGTAGAAGGGTCTGGACAATCATTAGACCCCGCGCGCTGCCGGAATTGCGAGGTGTGGGTTGCATCAAGTGAGTAATATCGCTCGTACCGTTGACCTTGAAAGTTTTGCCCGATCTGGCCGCTGTCCACTCGCCATTGATGTAGGCGACGTCATGCTTCAGCAGCGACGGATCTTTCAACTAAAGGGTCGACGTCAGAAGGAATCGCCAGCCAGCAAAAGCAGACGATCATAAAGCCCGGTGTGGTGGCGACTTGTCCAGTCATGTATTCGTACCTGAGGAGGCATTGTCGAAGCGTATCGAGACACAATCAACGAGACGGTGGGAGGAAAGCGCAGCTTGGACGCGGGAGCTGTCAGTCTCTGGAACAAGGCCATTCGGAGGGTCGGCGACGAACAAAGCTTCGTCAGCTTGAAGGGGTTGCAGCTACCGACAAACAGATGAAAAGAAAATTGGCGTGGCCAAAAGTCACGATGCTGCCAGAGGATGACAAGTCGCGACCAGGTGGCTCTAGAGAACGAGGAAACGAACCGGTTAATTGATTGCACTAAGGGCAATCGGGGATTCTGGAGAGGTGGAGGTCGACGGTTTAGGCCAAGTTGACGCCAGCACGAGTTATGGTCATCATGGATGGTACCTAGCTCGTATTTAAGCTAGCACCTAGATGAAGTACCCAAGTACTGCGAGACAGGCCGATTGGTACTTGGGTAGAACAATAGGGGACGCAAAAGTGCAAAAGTGCGGGGTGAGGCGGAGCGGGGTCTCGTCCAATCACGCTGTCTTGATTGGCCCGCGCCGTCGTGCGTGCGATGGCCGGTCATTATTGCGAATCATTCCCCATTCCCCATTCCCCTACACAAGGACAAAAGGCAGCTCCCGCTCGCCGTCCGCCGTCCGCCATCCGCGCCCAGCGTCTCCACCGCGGTCCAGGGGAGCCACCCCCGGTGTGGTCTGGCTGGCTGCCAGCTTCATTGTCATTCGATGGTGATGCCGCGTTTTACTGTTGACAGCGCGTCATGAGAGAAGACGCCGTAATGGATCCAAAAAGACCGACCAGACTCAAATTCCATTCAATCCTCATACACCACGGTAGGTGACAATAAAAAGGGGGCAATACATACCGCTGCTGTTCATGGCAAAGGATAAAAACACTGCGCCGCAGTCGATGTAGGTTGTAGTTCAGAGCACTTTTTTATTTTTTCCCCCGTCTATTCCTCTCTCACTTGGTCTTGTTTCCCCCTCGTGCAACTGAACTGCAATCATGGGAAATGCACATGCGACGGCTTGTTTGTTTGCTAGGTAGGCCTTCTTTTGTGTTGGTGGTGGTGTAGCTTAGACCGGCTCGCTCAGGAGTCAAGGCGTTGGTCGTCATGTCGTTACACCACTATTCGCAAAAGAAGAACCAATAAAATAAAATAAAGGAAATTCTTTTTTTTTTCCTGTTTTGCATAGAGGTTCCATACAGGTCCGCTCTCATGTGGTGCTGCTGAAACATATTCTCCGAATTACCCGCCACCCACTTGTCACTCCCCGCCCGCCCGGCATTGCAGGGGGAGTTTTAGTGTGCTCTGTCGGGTCCCTTCTTAGACCCATGACAGCCAGTGATACGTACATGATGATGTTTAAAAAAAAAAAAAAAAAAAAAAAAAACCCCTTCATTCTCGATGACACGAATCGTAACGTTGGTGGAGACCTGATGACTGTGCTTTCGCGACTAGAGCATAGAGGGGGAGAGAGAGAGAGAGAGAGAGAGAGAAGACCTGACGCCAGAATATACTCAGTTCCGTTTGGGTGCATGCATGCCCTCTCTTGCAGCTTTCCCGCCCGTCACAAGCATTCGATGAATACATTGCAAAGAATGGGGCGCAGGACAGAGGACCAAACTCTGGTCAAACATCTTTCTTCCCCCTAAACATAACCGCTAGAGCTCGCTTCGTAATGGATGTATCGAATGCCTTCGAAAACCGGCAACACGCCTAAATTATGCGACCTGTGCCTGTGCCTGTACCTGTAGACGGACTGAATGTTGGTGGCACAAAAGGAACGAGGGGAAATGGAGGCCCGTAAGCAGCCGAACCTGTCTGCGACGCGAGCCTTACTGCTGTCGCAGAGGAAGCTGTCTATCAAGAGTACGGAAGGCCTGCGTCCTCGGTGTAAAGGGCGAGTCGCGGATCGACAAGGGTGCCTTCATGGTGTGCATCTCCCACGTCGATCGCTCTTTAGGATCCGAACTGGTGGAGAATTGGTCATCGTCATGATTCTCACTCCTGTCGGCACGAGGGTTTGGCAACATGGCCCAGATCGAAAAGCCCAGGTTCAGCAGGTAGATAACACTGGTGCCGTTGTTAGCAATGCAGATTTCATTCCTCGACGCACGCGCAGAAGTCATGGTATAGTAAAAGAGGAGCAAAAGAGGAAAAAAAA
>SRPU01000257.1:0-24830 GCA_018360185.1 Claviceps lovelessii
TTTTTTTTTTTTTTTTTTTTTTTTTATTAATTACTTTTATTATAAATATACCCCTAACCTTTTATTATAATAGTACTGCTATATTATTACTCCCTACTAACTATAAAGCTAATTAAAATACTATTTATAAATAAAATTATTACTTTAAAGGTAAGTACTAACTTTAATTTAATATACTATTATTACTAATTTATAGTATAGCTAGGCTAGCTTAAGGACTAGCCTTATAAAGCTTACTTAATATAAACTAAAAATATTAATAAATAATACTATTATATTAAAGATTAGGACTTCTTTAATACTTATACTATTACTATCTTTAATTTATATAAGTACTAATAGTATATACTTTAAGTATATAAAAGCTAAAAAAACTTATTTAAAGGTAAGTAATTTATATATTATTTATATTAGTAATAGGTTAGTAGCTAATTAATACTATAGCTAAATTAAAATATTACTTTATATTAAAAGACTATTAAGTAAGTAATAAATATATAAAACCTTTATATCTTTAAGAAGCCTATTAATATAAGTTTATAGTAGTATTATTATAATGCTATTATAATATTAATATAATACTAACCTAAAGATAAGCTAGGGAATATAATATTATTTAAAAAAAAAATAATAACTTATAAAAAAGGTAAGGGTAGTTATTATAGTAGTAATATAGTTACTTAATAATACTATAGTAATCTTAGCCTTAACTTTAATTAAAGATAAAATACTATTATAGGCCTACTATATTACTAATATATTAAAGAAGTATAATAATCTTTTATAAAAGATTTATAGGCTTAGCTTAGTTATAATATAAAGCTATATTAAAAAGGGGAAAGAAAAAAAGGTAGTAAAGAATAAGGGGGAGGGGAAGGGAGAGATTAGTAGAAAGGCTAAGGAGAAGTAGGGCTAAGGCTAGTATAAATATACTATACTTATAATTTTTTACTACTATTTATTATTTATTATTTAATATAATTTATATATTAAACTATTTTATACTAACTATAATATCTTTATAGCTTTTTACTACTTCTATCTCTATACTATATTAGGTGCTTTATTATACTAAGTCTTTAATATTCTTAGTTTATTATTATTATAAAGTATATGTAAGCCTAAACTAAAGAATATACCTAATAAAAATAAGCTATTTTATAAGTATAGTAGCTAGTTTATTTTTTTTAAAAGCCTTCTTAACCTTATATTAATTATATATTAATAATATACCTATATTTATAGGGTAAAGGTAGTTAAAGTTTTTATAAAAAAATAAAATATAATAATAGTCTTTATTATTAGTTTAATAGCTATATATTAGTAAATTTACCTTAGAAATATAATAGTTATAAAGAAAGGTATTAAGCTTAATTTATTTTATATATATTTAAATAAGTGCTATAAATTTATATTTAATAAAGCTAAAGTAAATATAAATTATTTTAATAGTAGAGGTAAAGTTAAGGTTAAGCTTTATTACTATATATTTAACCTAGGTTTAGTATACTTATATAATAATTCTCTCCCTATATTAGTAATCTTTTTACTTTAAAGTAAGCGCCTTAGCTAGGGATAGTTTAAAGAAATAATTATAAAGTTAATTTAAAAATAATATATAGTTTAGGTAGTTATTAGGATTTAGGGGATATTTATACCTTTAATATATTAATTTATAATAAAGTTAGGCTATTATTATAGTATAGGCATTTTAAATCTAATTAGCTATATTATTAATTTTAATTTAATAATAAAAGTAAAGTAAGTAGTAGTTAAGGTAAAGGTTAATTAAAGCTATAGTTAACTTAGTTTTAATAAAGGCTTATAGTATAGCCTTAAAGGCTTTAGTAATTATTTTTAAATACTTAGTTTATTTAAAAATAAATACCTTAGCTATCCCCCTTACCTTACTATTAATTACTATAAAGATATAATATAATTCTATACTATAAGTAATAATACTTTAAATTACTTATATATATAATAAGTATATATTATATAGTAAGTAACTCTATATTAATACTACTAGTAATATAAGTATAAGCTATTACTATATTAATTTTAACTTAACTTAGCTTTAGTATACTTTTTATTATAATTTATAGTAAATTTAAACCTTTAAAAAGTAAATAAATTAAACTAGCTATATTATATTAGTATTAAATTAAACTAAAGTTATAACTATAGTATAGTATTTTATAAAGTATATAAGTTTACTCTTTTTTAGGTTAAATTTAAGGCTTAATTCTTAGAATTAATTTTAATAAATTACTTATATAACCTTATAGTAGTTTTATATTTCTTTTACTATATAATTATATATTAAAATATTTATATTATTAAAGAAGCCTATAACTAATATAAACTATATAGCTTAAAGTTTAGTATATAATAATATAATATAAAGTAAAAAAAGAATAAGGAAAATAAAGAATCCTTATAATATTTTTATAATAATAAGTAAGGGGCTAGTTATTTTACTATTAAAAAAAAGGTAGGTAATATACTTAGTAATAAAGAAGTAAATTTATACTATAATTTAAATAAGGATACTAATAGTAATAAGGGTATAAATAAGTTATTTATAGTAAATAATATTAAAAGCTATTAATATATTTAGTTAAAGTAATAATATAATACTACTATAATACTATGCTATATATATAGATTTTATTAATAGACTTAATATAACTTTTATAAACTAATTTACTTTATTATTTATTTATAAATTAAATAGCGCTTTATTTAACTTAGCTATAAAGGTAAGCTAACTTATTATTACTACTTTTATAATCTTACTAATTATATTAAAAAGTAAAATTAAATACTAAGCCTTTACTCTTTACTACTTTATTAAAGTTTTATTTAGTTTATAAAAAATAATAACTTTTATTTATTAAAATAAACTTAGGTAATAATTAATATAATAGTATATATTTAATAAATAAGTAAGAGTTTATACTAATAGCTTACTATAGACTTTAAGGTAGCTTATTAAAAATTTATTAAATTCTAATACTTTTTAGCTAAATAAGCTTTTTATAATATTATAGATTTTATTAATATTAAATTAATTTTTAGTTAAAAATATAGTAATATTAAGGTAGCTATTTAAATTACTTAGTATATTATTAAGTTAGGCTTAAGAAAAAAAAAGAAATACTTAGCTAAGGTAGTAGCTTTTTTTTAGTATATTTTAATAATTATAATATTTATATTTTTACTTTATAAAAAAGTAGGAATTTATTATTATTTTAATAATAAGCTACTATAAAGCTATACTTATTATTTAAGCTTTTAAAGGTTTTTATATTAAGTAGTTATAGCCTTAACTACTATATACTAAGTATTATACTATTTATTATAAATAACTTAGTTTTATATTTATATTATATTAGTTATATACTATTAGTTCTCTTTAGTATAAAATACCCTTTATTATTAAAGTACTTTTTTAGTATTTTAAGTTACTTTTTTAATATATTAGTTTTATTATAAGTTTAGCTTAGAATTACTTTAAGGTTTTTTTAAAATTATTATATTTATAATAAACTAAAGTTTAGCTATTAATTATTTTATAAAGTAATTAATCTTTTTTAGTAATTAAAGTTAGGGCTTTATAATATTAAGCTAAAATTATACTATAGCCTTTATAGTAATAAGGTTATTATTTATATATAACTATTAAAACTAAAAGAAATAGTTATTATATAGCTTAGGGCTAGAGCCTATATAAATAAGCTATAGTATATAATTAAACTTAATAAGGTTTAGGCTTTTTAAAAAGTTAATATTTATACTATAAATAGCTTAGGTATAGTTAATAATATTATCCCTTTTTTTTTATATTCTTTATATTACCTTACCTTAAGGTATTATAAGTCTAAGCTACTATTACTTTATTAATATAAAGAGTATATTATATTTTACTAAGGTTTAATTATAATAATTTTAAAGTAAATAATATTAATTAAAGTTATTAATAAATATATTATAATTAAGGGGTAGGGCTAATATAAATTTAAATAGGGGTAAAGTTTAGTTAAATTTATAAGTTAAAGAGTAAATAAAGTATATATTATACTTTATTATTATAATAAAGCACTAATTCTTACTTATTTATATTATTTATACCTTAGGTCTATATTAGTAGTATATATAAATTATAGTATAGCTATTTTAAGTTATAAGCTAAAAGTAGCTAAGGCTAAAATTAGGTAATTTACTATTTAAAGTTCTTAGTTTTTATATTATTATTATATTAATATTAAGCTAAAACTTTAATATTAAGTATATTAAATAGGTTTTCTTTTATATATTTTAGTATATAATCTTAATTATATACCTTATATTATATATTTAGTTAAACTTAGCTTATTTAAGGCTATAGTAGCTATAAATTATTAGCTTAAAAAGGCTTTTATAGCTACTTATAAATATTATATTAATTTTAACTTTAATTTAAAAAGGTAGGTATATAGTTAATTAACTTATTTTTAAAGTAAAGCCTTTTATAATAGTAGGTTATTTATATTTTATCTTTAGCTATAGCTAGGTACTTTAATTTATTTTTTTTATTTTAATTAAAGGGGGGGTTTATTAAAGGCTAAGGATTATATTAAATATATAGTATATATATAGTTTTATTACTTATTAGTAGTATTATATATATAAAACTATATTAAGTATAGTTTTAAATAATTAATATAGTATTTATAAATAGCTTTTATTAATATTAAGTAAAACTACTTACCTTTTATATAATAACTAATAATATAGTAGCTATACTATAGAGGTATAGTATAATATATAATAATATATTTAAATTTAAAATACCTATAATACTAATAGGGGTAAATAGTATTATTATAGGGTTTAGCTTTAAATATTTTAGCCTTATAAATAATATTAATATAATATAGCCTATTTACTACTTTAATACTATTAATAGTAATAATAAGGGAGGACTATATAGTAGTACTATATAGCTTTTATACTATAATTTATATAAGGCTTTAACTATTAGCTATAACTAAGGCTTAAAGGATATAATCTTTTTTTTAGTTTTATATATAGTATATAAAGAAGCCCTTAATAATAATATAAAATATATATTAGCTTAATACTACTTTTAGTTTAAAAGTAGTATTAATTTATATAATATCTTTAATATAAAGCTTTATTATATTTTAAAATATAATAATAGTATTATTTCTTTAAAGGTAGTAAGCTATTATTATAGTATTAATACTAGTAGCTTAATTAATAATAGTAATAGTATTTTTAAATAAATAATTCTAAATAGCTTTAGCTATAGTAATGCCTTTAATAATAGTTTTATAATAAACTTAAGGGAATATTATTATAATTATAAAGTAAACCTATTAAACTAAGAATTAAAAAATCCCTTTAATAATAATACTAGCTTAGCTTAAAGCTAGTATATTTTTAGTATTTATAGCCTTTTTAATTATATATTTTATTATTTCTTTAAGGTTTTAAACTATAATAAGTTTATAAAGTAATAGTAAAGTTAATATTATTATTTTAATAAGGGTTTAGGGTATTAAAAGGCTATATTAAGTATATATTAAGGCTATATTATTTATATAAAGAATAATATTCTATATACTCTTTAATATTATAGCTAGTATAAGTTTAGTTATTTTATTATATTTAACTATAAAGTAATTTAGTATTTACTTATATATAAATAATAATATAAAAGTAACTTAAAATACTATTAATATAAAGCTACTTTAATTTATAAATAAGTAATAGTAGCTTTATATAAAGCTATAGTTTCTACTATTAATATTTATTAGTATTACCTTATTTACTATGCCTATACTTTAATACTAATATACTATTAGAGATAGGGGTAAATAAATATAGTAATTCTTTTTCTACACTTTTTAAGAGGTTTAGAGTCGATTCTACATTGCTACTGCAGTGCAGGCGAATTTGCAAAAAGTTCTTCTCCTTTATATAAAAGATATAGTATAGCTTAGCTTATAATATATTAAAATTAATTATTTAAGCTAAAACCTAAACTAAATTATAGTAAAGTATAAGATTTTAAAGATACTAATACCTTTTATAGTTTATTTAAATATTTTATAGGGTATTTATCCTATTTTTTATATAAACCTTTTAAAGTATACTATAGTTAACCCTTTTTTATTATAAATATAGGCTAATTTTAGGCTAGGGCTAGCATTAGCCCTTAAGAATAAAAACCTAAAGCTATATAAGTTTATAGTAAAGGAAATAATAGCTATATATAATACTTAGAGGTAGGGATATAGGTATAATATTCTAGTTAAATAAATAAGCTATATATAGCTAATTTAAAAGCTACTAAAAAACTTTTTAAATATAAAAGCATTAGTATATTTTAAGTTATAATAAAGGGATATATAAATATATAATAAGCTATTTTAAGGCTAGATTTTTAATGCTATATATAAAACTTTTATAAATACTTATTCTAGTACCTTTATAATATACTTATATTTAGGCACTAATATAGATTTATAAAGAAGCCTATTTTAATTTACTTATTTTTATTATTTTTTTTTAATAAATTTTACTATAATTATTAATAGCTTATAAGTATAGGTATAAAGAAAGTAAAGGGGCTATTAAGTAAAGCTAAGAAGAATTATTACTATTTTTAAAGGGAAGCTAGTATAAAGGGAAGCTAGGGTAGGCTAGGTTTATTATTATTTAAAGAGATATTTATAATTAAAGTAGTATTACTACTTAGAATTTCTAAGCTAGTTATTAAAGCTAATAGGCTACTACTTATCTTCTCTCTTAACTTCTTTATAATATAAAACTAGCACTAAAGCTAGCACTTAATAGTATAGTAATAAAAATAAAGGTTAATTAACTTTTTAATAAAGAATAGCTAGTTTAGAAACTAATAAAACTAGCTATATAGGGTTAATAAAGTAAATAGAATTTAAAGCCTAGTTATAGCTATAAAATAATAAGCTTATTTATAAAGTATAGAAATATTAGTAATAGTATAAGTAAGTATAATATAAAATATTTTTAAAGAAGAGGGAGGGTTAGTAATAATAAATTAAGGGGGGGTAAATACTTATTAAAGAGTAAAATATAATATAATAAGGGTATAGCTTTAAATAAGGAAAGCCCTTAGCTATTAAGTTATAAAGAAATTTGAAATATATTATAAATATAGGCTAAAGCTAAAGGGAATAAAAATATAATAAACTAAGTAGCTACCCTAAGGTTTTAAGTAATAGCTTTTAAATTCTATACTATACTAGCACTAATAAAAGTAGTAGTATATATAAGGGATAGGCTAAAGGCTATATCTAAGTAAGAAGAGGCTATAATAATATAAAATATAAAGTAAAGGATTAAAGGGCTAGCTAAGGAAATAACTAAGCTACTAAATAGAATAAATATAGCTATAAAACACTTCTAAGTAATATTATAAATATTATAAAATATATTTATAAGCTACTTAAAGAATTATATTAATATAGGCTTTTTATAGCCTCTAAGTAAAGCCTAAAAGGCTATACCTTAATTAATAATAAATACTACTTTTTAAAAAATATAATAAAGATTAAAATTAATAGTATAAAGATATAACTTTTAAGTATACTTTCTTTTTTTATAGTAATAAGTATAGTAGGATTTCTACCTAGCTATATAATAGTATTAAAATTAGCTATATATAGCATTATTTTAATATAGTAGGTATAAATACTCCTTAAAGCTATACTAAGTAATATTAAATATTTCTTTATTTAAGTTACCTTTTACTATATACTTACTTAAATAAGGTAAAAAAGGTAGAAAAAGGGATAAGGGTATACTAATAATAATAAATATATTTCTTTCTTAAGAATATTAGCTTTTATAATAGTTTTAAAAAAAAAGAGTATAAAAACTATATTATTTTTTAGGTAATAATATAATAAAAGTTTTATTAATATAGTAAGAGAACTTAAAATAAATAAAGATTAAAGTAAATAGGTATATAAATAAAATAATAATTAAATTATATATAAATAGTAAAATAAAGGTAATAGGTATATAATTATACTTAATAAAGGATTTTAAATAAGTATATATAAAAGGAAAAGAATATAAAAGTAAGTAAGAAAAGAAAAAAAGAAACTTATATATAATATAGATAAGAGGTTTTAGGTTTTTAATAAATTCTATATAATTTCTAATAAAATATTAATAATAATAAATATAATAACTACTAGCTAGCCTAGGGATAGGTATGCCTAGCTGCCTATAGAGTATTTATAGGCTAATAGGTAGGAAATATATTTAGGTAGGGATAAACCTACTATAGTAATAATATATATACTATAATAATATATAATATATATAGGTATATATAAGGACACTCCTATAGTATATAATACTAAAATATATAATAACTATAAGGCTATTAGCTAATAAGTAAGTAGCACTAGCTTAGAAATATAATAAAGGCTACTTTAATGCTTTACTAGTATAACTATATAAATAAGTAGGGGGCTATATAATAAATTTAAGCTAAAGGCTTAGACCCTTAAAGAAGTAAAAGAGGCTATATTATAAAGAAATAATAGTTATTAGGTATATACCCTACTAGCTTTAAGCAGAGCTACTTAGAGTACTTATAAATAAATAAAGTAGAGAACTATAAAAGACTTCTCTCTTTCTTTCCTTTCTTCTTAAGAGTAATAATATCTACTATTAACGCTAAATTACAGTAGCCTCTAGGCCAGTCCATAACAATTAGCTATTTTTTAATTTAGCTTTTAGGTTTTATTATAAATATAAAGGGTATTACTAATGTGAGGAAACTTTAAATATTTTATAAAACTTTTTGCGAATTCGCCCGCACTGCAGTAGCAACGCAGAATCGACTCTAAACCTCTTAAAAAGTGTAGAAAAAGAATTGCTATATCTGTTTACCCTTATCTCTAATAGCGCATTAGTGCTAAAGTATAGGTATAGTGAATAAGGTAATATTAATAAATATTAATAGTAAAAACTATAGCTTTATATAAAGCTACTATTATTTACTTATAAATTAGGGTAGCTTTATATTAATAATACTCTAAGTTACTTCTATACTACTATTTATATATAAGTAAATACTAAATTACCTTATAGTTAAATATAATAAAATAACTAAACTTATATTAGCTATAGTGCTAAAGAGTATATAGAATATTATTCTTTATATAGATATTATAGCTTTAATATATACCTAATATAGCCTTTTAATACCTTAAACCCTTATTAAAATAATAATATTAACTTTACTATTATTTTATAAGCTTATTATAGTTTAAAACCTTAAAGAAATAGTAAAGTATATAGTTAAGAAGGCTATAAATACTAAAAATATACTAACTTTAAGCTAGGCTAGTATTATTATTAAAGGGATTTTCTAATCTTTAGTTTAATAAATTTACCCTATAATTATAGTAATATTTTTCTAAGTTTATTATAAAACTATTATTAAAAGTATTATTATAGCTAAAGCTATTTAGAATTATTTACTTAAAAATATTATTATTATTATTAATTAAGCTATTAGCATTAATACTATAGTAATAGCTTACTGCCTTTAGAGTAGTAATACTATTATTATATTCTAAAATATAGTAAAGCCTTATACTAAAGATACTATATAGATTAGTATTACTTTTAAACTAAAAGTAGTACTAAGCTAATATATATTTAGTATTATTATTAAGGGCTTTCCTATATACTATATATAAAACTAAAAGAGAGATTATATTCTTTAAGCCTTAGTTATAGCTAATAGTTAAGGCCTTATAAGAGTTATAATATAAAAGCTATATAGTATTACTATATAGTTCTCCCTTATTATTACTATTAATAGCATTAAAGTAGTAAATAGGCTATACTATACTAGTATTATTTATAAAGCTAAAATATTTAAAGCTAAACCCTATAATAATACTATTTATCTTTATTAATATTATAAGTATTTTAAATTTAAATATATTATTATATACTATACTATATCTTTATAATATAGCTACTATACTATTAGTTATTATATAAAAAGTAAGTAGTTTTACTTAGTATTAATAAAAGCTATTTATAAATATTATATTAACTATTTAAAACTATACTTAGTATAGTTTTATATATATAATACTACTAATAAATAATAAAACTATATATATATTATATACTTAATATAGCCCCTAGCCTTTACTAAACCCCCCCCTTAGTTAGAATAAAAAAAATAAACTAAAATACCTAGCTATAGCTAAAGATAAAATATAAATAACCTACTATTATAAAAGGCTTTACTTTAAAAATAAGTTAGTTAATTATATATTTATTTTTTTAAATTAAGGCTAAAATTAATATAATATTTATAAGTAGCTATAAAAGCCTTTTTAAGCTAGTAACCTATAGCTACTATAGCCCTAAATAAGCTAAGTCTAACTTAATATATAATATAAGGTATATAATTAAGGTTATATACTAAAATATATAAAAGAAAACCTATTTAATATACTTAGTACTAAAGTCCTAGCCTAGTATTAATATAATAGTAATATAGAAACTAGGGACTTTAAATAATAAACTATTTAATTTTAGCCTTAGCTGCTTTTAGCTTATAACTTAAGGTAGCTATATTATAATTTATATATATTACTAGTATAGACCTAAGGTATAAATAATATAGGTAGGTAAGGATTAATGCTTTATTATAATAATAGGGTATAATATTTATTTTATTTACTTTTTAACCTATAAACCTAACTAAACTTTACCCTTATTTAAATTTATATTAGCCCTACCTTTTAATTATAATATATTTATTAATAACTTTAATTAATACTATTTACTTTAAAATTAATATAGTTAAACCTTAGTAAAATATAATATACTTTTTATATTAATAAAGTAATAGTAACTTAAACTTATAATACTATAGAGTAAGGTAATATAAAGAATATAAAGAAAAAGAAATAGTATTATTAATTATATCTAAGCTATCTATAGTATAAATATTAACTTTTTAAAAGGCTTAAACCTTATTAGGTTTAACTATATACTATAGCTTATTTATATAGGCTTTAGCCTTAGGCTATATAGTAACTATTCCCTTTAGTTTAAATAGTTATATATAAATAATAACCTTATTACTATAAAGGCTATAGTATAGTTTTAGCTTAATATTATAAAGCCTTAACTTTAATTATTAAGAGAGATTAACTACTTTATAAAATAATTAATAGCTAAACTTTAATTTATTATAAATATAATAGTTTTAAGGAAACCCTAAGGTAGTTTTAAGCTAAACCTATAATAGAACTAATATACTAAAGAAGTAACTTAAAATACTAAAAAAGTACTTTAATAGTAAAGGGTATTTTATACTAAAAAGAACTAATAGTATATAACTAATATAATATAGATATAGAATTAAGTTATTTATAATAAATAGTATAGTGCTTAATATATAGTAGTTAAAGCTATAACTACTTAATATAAAAACCTTTAAAAGCTTAAATAATAAATATAGCTTTATAGTAGCTTATTATTAAAATAATAGTAAATCCCTACTTTTTTATAAGGTAAAGGTATAAATATTATAATTATTAAAATATATTAAAAAAAAGCTACTACTTTAGCTAAGTGTTTTTTCCCTTCTTTTTAAGCCTAACTTAATAATATACTAAGTAATTTAAATAGCTATTTTAATATTACTATATTTCTAACTAAGGATTAATTTAATATTAATAAGATTTATAGTATTATAAAAAGCCTAGCTAGCTAAAAAGCATTAGAATTTAATAAACTTTTAATAAGCTACCTTAAAGTTTATAATAAGCTATTAGTATAAACCCTTACTTACTTACTAAATATATACTATTATATTAGTTACTATCTAACTTTATTTTAGTAAATAAAAGTTATTATTTTCTATAAACTAAGTAAAACCCTAATAAAGCAGTAAAGGGTAAAGGCTTAGTATTTAATCTTACTTCTTAATATAGTTAGTAAGGTTATAAAAGTAGTAATAGTAAGTTAGCTTACCCTTATAGCTAAGTTAAGTAAAGCGCTACTTAATCTATAAATAAGTAATAAAGTAAATTAGTTTATAAAAGTTATATTAAGTATATTAGTAAAATCTATATATATAGTATAGCACTATAGTAGTATTATATTACTACTTTAGCTAAATATATTAATAGCTTTTAATATTATTTACTATAAATAACTTACCTATACCCTTATTACTATTAGTATCCCTACCTAAATTATAATATAAACCTACTTCTTTATTACTAAGTATACTACCTACCTTTTTTTTAATAGTAAAATAACTAGCCTTTTATTTATTACTATAGGGATATTATAAAGATTCCCTATCTCCTTTATTCTCTTCTTACTTTTTATTATATTACTATATACTAAGCTTTAAATAGTATAGTTTATATTAGTTATAGGCTTTTTTAATAATATAAATATTTTAGTATATAATTATATAATAAAAGAGATATAGGGCTACCTTAAGGCTATATAGGTAATTTATTAAAATTAGTTTTAGAAGTTAGGCCTTAAATTTAACCTAAAAAAGAGTAAACTTATATATTTTATAAAATACTATACTATAGTTATAACTTTAGTTTAACTTAGTATTAATATAATATAGCTAGTTTAATTTACCTACTTCCTAGAAGTTTAGATTTATTATAAACTATATTAAAAAGTATACTAAAGTTAGATTAAGTTAAAATTAATATAGTAATAGCTTATACTTATATTACTAGTAGTATTAATATAAAGTTATTTAATATAAGATATATACCTTTTATATATATAAGTAATTTAGAGTATTATTATTTATAGTATAGAATTATACTATACCTTTATAGTAGTTAGTAGTAAGGTAAAAGAAATAGCTAAAGTATTTATTTTTAAATAAACTAAGTATTTAAAAATAGTTACTAATACCTTTAAGGCTATATTATAAGCCTTTATTAAAACTAAGTTAGCTATAGCCTTAATTAACCTTTACCTTAATTATTACTTACTTTACTTTTATTATTAAATTAAAGCTAATAATATAGCTAATAGAATTTAAAATGCCTATATAGTAATAGTAGCCTAACTTTATTATAAACCTATATACTATAGGTATAAATACTCTTTAAATCCTAATAACTACCTAAACTATATATTATTTTTAAACTAGCCCCTTAACTATTCCTTAAAGCTATTTTTAGCTAAAGCCCTTACCTTAAAATAAAAAAACTATTAATATTAAAAGAGAGCTACTATATAAGTATACTAAACTTATATTAAATATAGAGTAGTAAAGCTTAATTTTAACTTTACCTTTACTACTAAAATAGTTTATATTTACTCTAGTCTTACTAAGTATAAATCTATAGCACTTATTTAAATATATATAAAATAAATTAAGCTTAATAGCTTTCTTTACTACTATTATATTCTTAAGGTAAATTTACTATTATATAGCTATTAAACTAATAATAAAGACTATTATTATATTCTACTCTTTTATAAAAACTTTAATTACCTCTATCTTATAAATATAAATATACTATTAGTATATAACTAATATAAAGTTAAAGAAGCTTTTAAAAAAAATAAGCTAGTAGCTATACTTATAAAATAGCTTATTTTAACTAAGTATATCCCCTAGTTTAAGCTTATATATAATTTATAAAAATAATAAGCTATAGATATTAAAAACTTAGTATAGTAAGGCACTTAAAGTAGTATAAGAGTAGAAGTAATAGGAGGCTATAGTAATATTATAATTAGCTTAAAATACTTTAATATATAATTTATATTAAATAAAAAATAAAAAAAAAATAATAGCTAAAATAAATTATTATAGGTATAGTATACTTATACTAGCTTTAACCCTACTTTTTATTATTAGCTTTCTTTCCTTTCTTCTTTACCCCCTTCTTTTTCTTATTAATATAGCTTTATACTATAAGTAGGTAGAGCTTATAGACCTTTTATAGAATATTATTATATTTCTTTAGTATATTAGTAATATAGTAAGCCTATAGTAATATTTTACCTTTAATTAAAGTTAAGGCTAAAACTACTATAGCATTACTAAATAGCTATATTACTACTATAGTAGCTATCCCTACCTTCTTTATAAGTTATTATATCTTTTTTTAAATAGTATTATACTCCCTAGCTTACCTTTAAGTTAATACTATACTAGCACTATAATAATATTATATTTAAACTATAGTATACTTATATTAATAGGCTCTTTAGAGATATAGAGGTTCTATATATTTATTATTTACTTAATAGTCTCCTAGTATAATATAATATTTTAGTTTAGCTATAGTATTAATTAGCTACTAACTAGCTATTAATATAAATAAAGGGTAAAGTACTTATATTTAAATAAGTTTTTTTTACTTTTATATACTTAAAGTATATATTACTAGTACTTATATATATTAGAGATAGTAATAATATAGACTTAAAGGGAGTACTAATTTTTAGTATAATAATATTATTTTTTAATATTTTTAGCTTATATTAAATAAGCCTTATAAAGCTAGTCCTTTAGCTAGCCTAGCTATACTATAAATTAATAGTAGTAGTGTATTAGGTTAGAATTAGCACTTACCCTTAGTATAATAATTTTATTTATAAATAGTATTTTTATTATTATTATAATTAGTTAGAGGTAGTAATATAGTAGTATTACTATAATAAAAGAATTAGGGGTATACTTATAATAAAAGTAATTAATAAAAAAGGAAAAAAGAAAAGAAAAGGCTAAAAATAAAGAGAAAAGGGTAGCTTTTATAATTATTTTTTTCTTTCTTATATAACTAATAGTTAGCTAGTAGTTAGTTTATTAATAGCTAGCTATTAGCTAGTATAGCTAATACTATAAAGGTATAAAAGCTAGTAGAAAGTTTTTAGTAAGAAGGCAGTAGCTTAAGGGAAATAGTAAGAGATTAATATAATACTTAATAAGAGTTACTAAAGTAACTTAAAATAATATATAAACTACTTCTAAGGGTAATCTATTACTTTACTATACCTTTACTAACCTATACTAATCCTAGTTCTATAATATACACTCTCCTATAATACTAGTTAAGTTTAGCTAGCAGTATATATTTATATATAGTTAAAACTAGTATAGGGCTACTTTAGCTCTATAGCGGATACTATTACGGTTATATATAGGTTTTCCTCCCTGCTTTAGGGTTTTTCCTATATAGTTTTAGTAGCAGAGGTACTAGCTATTAGGCTTAGCCTAACTAGAGTATTAAATAATAATAATAAAAGGGTATTACTAATATTAATAACTATATTAAGGCCTTTAAGAACCTTTAAATGCCTACTATACTCTTAACTTTTAAAACCTTTATTAGTATAGCTAGCTTTCTTTATGTAGGGGTTTTCTAGTTTAATTTATATATTAAACCTTTATAGAATAAAAAAACTAGAATTCTTTATAACCTTTATAAGAAAAATAAGCTCCTTATTAGGTTATTTAAATAGGTATAAAAGCATGTAGCCTAATAGGTAAGTTTTATACTATTAGAGTAAGAAATTATATTTTTTAAATTAATTTAAAAACTCTTATATACTAAGATTTTACTTTAGTACTATAACTCTAAGAGATCCCTCTTTTTAAAGGTTAATATATATAAGAAGGGTTTTAGCCTATATATCTTTTAATTAGCTATTAATTAGAATAGTATTAGTATTTCTAATAAGAATATTAGTAGTAATAAGCTTTACTTTATTTTATTTCTTTTTTAACTAACCTTAGCTATTAAAAAAAGGTATAGCTTAATAGAAGTAAAGATTACTACTATTATATAGAGAATAAGAAAGCTAAGAAAAATAGCTTAATCTAACTTATTAGCTATAAATATTATTATTAATTATTTACTAGTAAAGGGTATTATTTAGTATATCTTACTTATAATAATAAACCTTAATAAAGCTAACCTTAAGCTAGCTAAAGTTATAAATTATCTCTTATAGTTTAAAATCTATATTATTTATATTTTTAGTACCTTAAATATAGTGCTTAACGCCCTTTTTTAATTACCTATAAATATTAGCTATAGGGAAGTAGTAAATTATAGTAAGTTTAATAAACTAAATATTTATATATACTTTAAAGAAGAGTTTATAGCTATTATTATTATAAATAAGGATTTAAAGGATTCTATTATAATAGGGTATTAGTATAATATAAAGTATAGCTAAATTATTAAGAGTATTACTATATATAAAGAGAAGTAGCGCTAAGCTAATTAGAATTAACTATAAATTCCCCTATATAGCTAGGACTTTTAAGATAATAAACTTCTTTATTACTATAATTTAAAGGAACTATACTAACTTTATATTCCTTAAAACTATATAAAAACTTTACTTTAACTAACTTATAATAATACTTATTACTTTAGTATAGGAAGAATAGTAAAGAAGCTTTTTATTATATATTTTTTATAAATAAATAGCTAAATATATATTTATATAGTATATTATAATATTTATAGGGAAAATATAGTCCTTTAATTATAAGCTTTAAAAAAGATAAAACCTTTTTAAACTAAGCCTATACTTTTTTATAGTATTTCTTTAGACTTTATTATAAATATATTAAAGGTTAGCTCTTTAAATATAATATAAGTAGTAAAGAGATTTACTATTTATAACTTACTCTACCTTATTAACTACCTTTTTAGTAAAAAAATAATCCTTATCTTTAGTTATAAGGAGTATTTAATAGAAATTTAAGCTAAACTTCTTTTTAAAGGGCTTTACCTTATTAACTAGAGTTTTTTATAAGAAATTATTAATAATAAAGACCTAAAATTTATCTTTAAGCTCTAAACTACTTTATTTTATAAGCTAGAACTAAAATTCTTTATAGCTATAGTATATTACTTATAGACTAATAGGGTAATAAAGTATAAAAACTAAATAATAATTATTACTATATAGTATTATACTATAATAAACCTAGATACCCCCTAGCCTTTAATACTTTTAGCGCTTTAGTATTACCTTAATAATATAGCTATAGCGTTTATTAACTATTTACTTAATAAGCTTATACTTAGTTATAAGCTATTTATAGTAGTAAACCTTCTTTAAGATTTAAATAAATTTATTACTAACTTAAAGAATATTAACCTTTTAATACTTTAAAAGTTATACTAAAGAGAAGCTAAGTATATTATTATAATAATAATAATACTTATAAAAATTTAATATAATTCTAAGTATAATTTAGTAAATATTAGTATTAAAGATATAATATACCTTAGACTTTACTTAGGCTATAAGCTTCTAAGTAAGCCTAAAAAGAAGCAGTCTCCTTAGTATACTAAGCTATATAAGGTTTTAAAGTAAATCTCTTCCCTCTTTTTTTACCTTAATTTTTTATTAACTTTATAAGTTTATTCTATAGTTTCTATAGCTTATATTTAAAAACTATAATAAAGTAAGGATTCTTTTAAAAAAGCTAAACTAATACTACTTTTAGTAAATTTAACTAAATTAAAAGAGGTAAATTACTAGAAAATTAAAAGAGTTTAAAATTATTATATATAATTCCTTTAGAAAAAGGGTAAAAAGCTTTATATTAATTTTTTAATTTATTAAAAAGAATACTTTACTAAAGATAATTAGTAAATTTTTAAGGAAGAGATATATATTAATACTACTAAAATAGTTAATAAGTACCTTACTAAGAATATTATTAATTAAAATAAGGAATACTATAAGAAAAGTTTTATAGTACTTTTTAATTAATAAATATTCTAGTTAAGCTAGTTTTATATTTAATTTTATAAATATATATAGGGAAATTCTTATTAGTGGAAAATATTAATTATTTTCTAACTCCTTATATACTATAAAAGCTTACCTAAAGCTTACCTTTATTAGCTCTATTAAAGTATATAAAAACCCTTACTTTCTATACTTTCTCTTACTTTTTTTCTTCCCTTTTTTTACCTTTACTCTTAATTTCTTCTTTTTTTATACTTTTCTTTATAGCTATACTCTTCTTTATAGTAATTATTTATACTTAATTTATAATTTTCTACTAGCTTTATAGCCTTATTACTATTATTTATACCTATTTAACTAACCTTAGTAGCTTTTTAAATTTAATAGCTTAAAGCTATTTTAGCTATCTTTATAAGCTCTTATACTAATAATTAGTAAATATATTATTAATAAAAGCATTAAAAAGAGGTATATAGTAGCTTTTCTATATTTATTTTATTTTTATATACTAAAGCTTTTATAAAAATAAATCCTTACTTATAGCTTTCTATATATCTCCTTAAGCAGTTAGTAATAGAACTTAAAAATAATATAAATAGCTATAGTATTAACCTAGCTAACTTATTAAAATTTAATTTTAATTCTTACCTTTAAAATAGTAATATTTTAACTAATTAGTTAAAGAAAGCTTTTACTACTTAGAATAATATACTTCCTATAGGTAATAGTAAGAATATAGGTATAGCTTACACTACCCTAGCTATTACTGCCTTTAATAATAATAAAAAGAGGCTTTTTAACTTAAAGAATATAAATTTTAATAAAAATAATAGTAATACTAGTAATATTAAAAAAGAGGCCCTAGTAGGCTTAGGTTTAGTAACTACTAGTAATAAGGTAGCTAAATATATCTTTAATAGCCAAATACACTAATTTCTTTACTAATTTATAAAAACTAATAAAAGAATATATATACCTTATAATAAAATAAATAAATTTACCTTTTTATTTAAAGTTAACCTTAATAAGAACTATACTAAATAGCGCTATTATAATAACTAAATACCTAAGAAAAAAGATTAGGGTTTTATAAATACCCTTTATATTTATAGTATAGAATTTACTATAGCTAGCACTAAAATTAGCTATAATAGTTTTAGTGTAAAGAAAGATAACCCTCTTTATAATTTATACCTTAAGGTTATAGCTTATTATATTACTATTTTTAAGGAAATTAATACCTAAAACTATAAGGCTATAGTAATTACTATAAAAGGTAATAAGGCTTATACTAAGGGTAAGTTAGAGATCCCTATTATCTATATAGCTTATAATACTCTTTAAACTACTATAGCTATTTAGAAGGATAGGGGTAGTTAAAAAAATTATTTCTAAACCTTTTAGCTTTCTTTTAAAGCTATTATTATTACTAAATATATAAGTAATGCTTTTAAATATTTAAATAAAACCTTTAGTAGCCTTTTAGTAATAATTAGTAAATTTTACCTTATAAAAATCTATAAACCTAGCACTAAAACTACTACTACTATATTTATATAGCTCTTTAGTATATAGAAGAATATTTTTATTTATATTACTACTTTAGAAATAGCTATAGAAGCCTTTAAGTTTTTTATTATAAACTATAAGAAATAACTTAATATATATTAAACTAGCTTTAAAGGCTTTATAAAGGTTTATAATATTATAAAAAATAAGGCTTTAAGGATAGTTAATACTAAAATTAAGGAAGCTATTAAAAATATACTTATAGTAAAAGGTATTAAAGATATAAAATTCTATCTTACTATATTAAAAAAAAGTAAAGCTATTATAGCTGCCTTAATTTTTACTATTAAAAACTTTATTAAAACACTTTAAACTAAAGTAAAAACTATTAAAACCTTAGTAGCTTCTACTATATATACCCTAACTATATTAAAGGTAGGTACCCTTAGAATAATAACTTTAGTAACTTCCTTTAAGTATAATAAAAAGCAGTCCCTAACCCCCTTATACTATATATATTTTATATATTATAAGCACTAATAACTTACTACTAAGGGGTAATTATTCTTTACTAAATTAAAGGCTATACTAAAAAAAAAGAGTTTTAATAATCTTTTTAGTAGCTTATTTTAAGCTATTTAATAGTTTTCTATACTTACTAGTTAGTAGCGTTTTTTTTATAAAACTTTAAGTGCTATTACTTAAAATATTACTAAGTTTAAGTGTTTTTATATAGAGTATTTACTATAAAAAAGGTAGATTTAGTAAAGTATACTATAATTTAGTAAGCTATATTAATCTTTATAATAACTATTACTATAAATATATAATCCCTATAGAATTCTACCTATACCTAGCTTATATTAAATATAAATAATATATATATATATTCTTAACCTAAGCTATATAAAAACTATATTTTAATAGGTATAAAAAACCTCCCTAACGCTAGTATATACCTTAAGTTATAAAAAACCTTAATATTTTAAGGCTACTATATTTATTGAACTAAGGCTATAGCTTAGCTACCCTAGTATACACTAAATAATATAAAAACTTACCTTACTTTAATTCTTTTATTATGGGTTGCTTTTACTTCTTTCTTTATTACTATTCTTAGCCTTTCTTATATATTACTATATATCTTACTATTTCTTTAGTAGTAGCTAGTTTTTTTTATATAAAAGTATTACTTTTTATATAAAAATATAAGTTTCCCTAGGCTTAATAACCTAAAATTAGAATAGTTAGCTATACTATACTAACTTTACCTTAGGTAACTTTATTAACTAAAGAGAAAATTACTTAAAATTATAAGAATGCCTTTTAATTTCTTACTAAACTAAGTAACTTATATTATAAGGCTTACTATAGTGCTAATACTATAGGTAGCATTATTTAAATAAAGAAACCCTTTATGTTTAGGCTATATTATATTATAACTACTAAAGACCTTATTAAAGGTAGTTTCTATAGAACCTTTCTACTTTATAAACTCTATAGGCTATACTATTTTTTAGTATATAGTAGCTATTTAATATTTACTATAACCTTTAATTAATATATAGTAAAACTTAATATAAAAGCCTTTATATAGCTCTTACTAATTATTACCTTTTATATTAATAAAACCTTTACTAAGTAAAATCTTTTAGCCTATACTAAAAGTAATATTAAAAATATACTAAACTTAAAGAGTAATATTACTCTTTTTAGTAATTATAAAGCCTAATACTTTATTAACTTTTTTATATACCTTATTAAAACCTATAAGTATTTTAATATTTAATATAAAGCTCTTACTTACCTTAGAAAGGTAAGAAACTAATATAGTATCTTTATAAAATATTATTTATTTTAAAGTAATATATAGTATAAGGCTTACTATAAATATATAAAAAGTATTTATAATCTTATTAGTTATATTAATATACTAATAAAGAAAATAAAAAATAATATTTATAATAATAAAACTTAAAAATAATAGTATAGTTTAGCTTTTAATAAAATAAAGTAGAATCTTAACTTAGGTATAATATAGCTTTATAGTAATATAAATTTAGCCTTATTTTAAAGGGTAGCTAAAGCTATAATAATAAATCTTAATATTAATGCTTTTAATATAGTTATTAACTATTATAAATAAGTAGTCTTTAAAAGAATTCTTACTACTCTAGTAATGTAATACTATTTAGTAAAGAATATTTACTTTATAATAAAATACTATAGCTAATTTATAAACCTTAATAACCCTATATATAATAAAGATAATAATAAGGACTCTAAAGGTTCTAAGGTACCTAATATACTTTTTAATAAAACTAATAATAAAAAGAAAAATCCCTTTAAAAATAATATATTTAAAGAAGAGAATTTCTTAAGAAATAATATATTTAAAAAGGAGATTTTCTTTATAAATAGTATATTTACTAATAATAATAATAAATAGTAAGAGTAGGTAATATATAAATATATAAAATACTATAGCTGAAAGAGAGATTATTTTTAAAGTCTTTTATATATACCTAAATTATAAATTATATAATAATTTACTTATTATTTATTTTTTCTTTTATTTATATATATAACTTCTATAAATTAGTTTATAACCCTTTTATATAAGAAACCCTATAATAATTATCTTTTTTCTTTATTTATTTCTTTAGTTTAAAATAAGCTACTTTTTTTTCTATAAAGGGGGGATTCATTATAGTTTATTCCCTAAAGTAAAACCTACCTTATAAAGGAGAGTTTTACTATATTTAGCTTAGAGAGTAATAACTTTAACTATATATACACTTAACTACCTATTTATAACTTAAGTGTTCTCTCTTTATAACCTTTATAATGTACTACACCTATTGTATAAGTACCCCCTATTTACGTATAACATCCAGCACGTAACATCTTTACTCTTTTAGTAAGTCTACTATTAGAAATTATAAATTTAATAGCCCTATAAGGTTTTCTAAAGCCCTAGAAGTTCTTATAAAAAATCTCTACATTTTTACCTAATAAAAAAAGGTAGATTTTAATACCTATAAATACTAATTTTCTTAATTTATAGGCTTTATAAAAATACTTATAAAATTTAGCCTAATTAGTAAGTTATTAAATAAAGCATTAGAGAACTCTAAGAAACCCTTAAAACCTTAGACATTTAGGCTATAAAATTAATAGTATGGAGTATTATATTATATTTTATTACTCTAAGAATATTAGTAAATTAAAATACTATATATCTCTGAAGGGTTTTTTCTACTATTATAGTATTTTAGAGGCCTTTAGTATAGTTATCTTTTAAAAGTATAAGAATTATAGCTTAGTTAGAATTAGTAATAATGTTTATAGTAATACTAGAATTTTCTAAAATATTAGGCATTTCTTATGACCTAAATTAAGTATTTAGGGCCTACTTTTATTTATTAAAACTTTTTAGCCCCTTTAGCTTAGATCTCTTCAAAAAGCTATAAACTCTCTTTTTAAATTACTTAATAATAAAATTACTTAATAATAAATTATCTAAGAAATTAAAAATATCTAAGGTTTTATTATTTTCAAGCTTTTCTAAGTTTTTTCTTATATTAGCTTAAATATAGTATCTAAAGCTATAGCTAGGGCAGAGGTAATAATAGGTACTAAAAGCTTTAATTCTATTAAAATATTGGAAACATCATTGCTCTATAATAAAATCTATTAATTTAGTTGCTCTGCCCACATCTGCTTTAGAGTAGGGACCTCTTAGCTAATTTAGCCTAAATCCCTAGCATTTATTTTAAAAGAAATTTCTTATATACTGCCTTAAAAGTTATTAATCTTACAAGATCTTTTCTTATAAAAAATAGAATTTTTCCATAATTTTGTTTTTATTTTTAATAGAAGGGAAAGCTTCTATATCTTTTTATTTTATAGAAAGAAAGACCTCTATTTTCTCTTTTTCTTTAAAGAATTTTCCTCTTTTTACTATTTATAGAAGCAGGAAATCTTCCATTTACTCTTTTATAGAAGGTAGTCTAGAATATCTGGGCTTATAACGTATTATATCTAAAAGAAGCTTATATATATCTATAGTTTATCTAGAAATGCTTACACTACCTAAAATGTATAGTATGGGGATATCTGGCAAGATGCCTGAGATATGAGGCTAAACTAGGGCATCGCGGTCCGCGGGTTCCGAAGAGCTTAGGCTAAGAGGAACCTAGGAATCTCGCGATGCGTAACACTTTCAACTCCTCAGTGAACGCGAAGGAACGGCATTTGCGTATGACGTGTTGACTCAACAACGTCCATTCCATTTCGCTCTGCAAGCCTACAAATGACCCTTCGTGCACTATATTGGGCCCAAGAAAAGGACTGATAGCAACTGTCAAGGCCCAAAATTGTAGTCAGCCTGATCGCCAGAATTGCTTTTGATTTTGTCTCCGGAGCAGCGCGCCAATTGATTGAGCATGGCCTCTCTACGGAGATTTGCACCACCCATTCGGACAACTCGCAGTCGTCGTTTCGCACAACGGACGTTTCACTCGTACGAGCACATTTCTCAGTTGCAGTTCCCGAGCGCAGCTGAAAACGCAATTCTATCTGCCGCCTACAGACACATCCCGGAACATGGATTCTCCCACCAGTCCTTAAACCTAGGAGCTCGCGACGCAGGTTACCTTGACATCAGTCCCACTGTGTTATCGGATGGTGTTTTCAGCCTGATACGGTTCCATCTAGCCAGGCAGAGGCTAGGGCTTGCATCGAAATGCCGTGCCATGTTCAAGACAAAAGAGAAGGACGCACACGATGCCGCTGTGGAAAGCAGAGTCGCCGACGTTATGTGGGCCAGATTACTCGCAAATGAGGATGTCATTCACAAATGGCAAGAGGTAGTCGAGATCAAGTGGTTGTCTTTCTACGGCGTTCAGCTGACGGAGATTTTACTTATAGGCACTTGCCATTATGGCGCAGCCCAGCTATATTCCTGCTACCGTCAGGGAACTTGCACTGCTGTCAGATGACATATGGTATCTCGCTGGCGACAAATCTGTCGACTTCTCCTGGTATACGAAACGAGCATCATTATCGGTCATCTACAGTACAAGCGAGCTATTTATGACTAATGATAAGTCACCTGGATTTGTCGACACACATAGCTTCATGTTAAGGAGACTAGACGAATTGAAAGCTTTGGGCGGGCTGGTTGCTAGCATTAGCACGTGGACCAGCTTCACCATGATGTCTAGCTTAAACCTGCTTAGAAGCAGAGGGATGAGGCTTTGAATCGAACAGGGTCGGTAGATGCTTCTTGAGGTAGATCCCTTCATACACTATAGGAGTTAAAATTGTACACTATTTGCAGAGAATAAGGTTAAGGGGTGATCAAATTCAACTGTCAAAGACTACTCAGTTGAACCCATTCCTTATCTTAGACCGTTATCGACCTTTTGCAATCGTCCCCGGAAATCATCACTTTTCCGTTTCTCTCGCCCTTCTATAAGCCGTCGCCCCCCCCC